>JAFELO010000131.1:0-12820 GCA_017140195.1 Eumaeus atala
CAACAAAAAAAAAAAAAATGTTGCAACAGATGCAACGGCATTACGCGCGCCCTCACGCTACGCCTTAAGACGTGATACTGGATTAACGAAAGTACACGTCTACACGCTCTAGGTGGCAAGTGTCACTGTCACGTAATATTCAACGCAAACCGATAGCCTGTACTCCGCCGGGGTAGGCAGCGTCCACAGATTTTCACTGCACCGTTTATTATGATCCCCGTCCTACAAGTGCGACGTTCAAAGATATGCATGTTCTTGTTTTAATCGAGTGTCCTCTGCGTCGGATAAATCCCTATAAACATCCGCACAACTGGCTGGTGCGTTACAGTAATTTACACTATCTCATCCGAAATGTGACTCCGTGCTCTGGGAGCGTTCGGTGGTATGTTACACTGCACAGAACGTGACAGAATCGTCACCATTTAACCACAGTATAATGTGCACTAGAGACAACCCTCTCCCAGGTCCTGTCAGAATAATCGGGCCTAAGCTACAGAGCCGTAACGACTTCACTACTTTTACAACCAGTACAGTCTTGATAGAACCGTTACATTTTTAATAGATGGAAACATATTTTGATACATGTGTGCTCACCTGACATCTCCCATCGATGCACATGTCCAGGCTGCCGGGCCTACAGCGCGTGCCGTCGGACACCCTCGCCGCTAGCACTGCGACCACCACTCGATCGTCTTCATCCAAAGCCGCTGTCTGTTGACACATTTTTATAAGACTATTTTATTATGTCACAAATTTATACAAAGTATTTTGTACATATATTACGTCACAAATGTATATAGAGTGTTCTATACACTACAGTACGCATGCACAGTGTGCATAACCACAGAGCGTATTCGGCACGAGTACTAAAATAATAGAATAGAATCGAGATTCTAATTCTTCGGAACTGTATAAAGTATGTAAAAAGCAGGTATCTAAGATTTTACCTAATTTTATTTGAAATTCTTACAACATGATTACGGTCCCTAGTGGGTGACTAAGTACGGTACAACTGACCTATGGCCGTTGTCAGTTTATATCAATAGCATCCGGTGACAAAATTTTCTGAAAATAATGATACTATATTCGGTGAAGTTTACTATGTAAAGAAGCAATATTTTCGTTTTATTGTAATTTTAGTACTTACGATAATAGGCCTACTATTGCCTACTGTGCCCTAAAAGTGTTCGATCTTTTACAATTCACGTTGTGTAGGATGTCGAAATGTTATCACTCAGAATTTCTTGTTATGACATATGTTACTCATGCAACACTCCTGGCAGGACTAAAGCATTCCCATTGGCCCATCGAGATTGATTTTCCTGGCAGTGACGAGCACGATTCAATTGTAATGCAACAAAAATTCTTACATAACAATTCTGGCGCTGTCCAATAAATATATTTCAAAGTAATTTGATCTCCGTGGAGTAGCCGGCCCGGAGTTGATGCGAGTAGCAGGAGATTCGTTCGTCTTGACGTTCATTCAAAGAGGCCTGTGTATAGCAGTGGACAAATAAGGGCTGGCAATGATAATGATGAAGTGTCATTTTGTCCTTTTTGGGAGGATTTCATTGCAACCAAGGAAGTTATTTCTGCCTTCAGCTCAATGACCTTTACGATTAGCGATAGGGTTGATTCATTGATTCGTTCACTCTTACATTCCTGGAGTCCGGAAATACACTTCCCTCCCTAATTACTAGTCTGTAATTAATTACACAAATACAATTTAGTTGAGCTCATTCGGGAAGATTCTCCAATTGCCGTCGAGTAGTATAGTGGTTTGACTTCGTCTCTATGGAAAGGAAATGGCCGCGGGGTGATCCGTGTGCCAGGCACCAGGAAGTGAAAATCGCATTGGAGCGGAACAGAAAAGGTGGAAAATATGTTGGCACAGTAATTGTGCAGATTTTGATACAGATTTTTCAATTTTGAATAACAGTCCGAAGTCAGCAAGTTTGCGGTGTTACACTCCCATGCCTCGGAGAGCACGAGAAGCCGTCGGTCCTGCACCTGAGTTTTCTCCGGTCGTGCAGAATTGTCGTTCAAATGGAATACGAGTATGATGGAACAGGGAGTGCACTTGTGCCTGCACACACACTTGTGCTCTATCATATGTCCTGCTCAGTTGGATCTTCTCTATAGAGGTGTATATGTATTTTCTATGGGGAGTTTCAACCACACGGTCTTAAGAAAAGAGCATACCTATACTTTAGAGGCCGGCAACGCGTCTACAGGACGCCTAGTCTTGCAAATGTCTAGGGGCGACGGTAGTTACCATCCACCTGCTCGTTTGCCCCCTATCTCATAAAAAATATAGAGATACCCGCTGTGGCCCAAATTCATAATATAGTAGGGTCGAATTTGTAATGTCCCAATCTATAGAGAGTTTACGATGTGATATTACTTATTGTATATAGTAGCTAACTTCGCGTGGGAGTCTACATCTTACCGGAGCTACGCGGCTGCAGCAACGCATTGTGTTGGTATATAATACGCTATATATATATATATATATATATATATATATATATAGCGCGATACTTAATTAAGAATTTAATAATTATTAAACAACTTCCCTCTCTGGTGCCAATATATTTCAGTAAAGTACTTGAAGAAATATTTATGGATTTACACATTTTTTATGGAAGCATTTTAAGTAATCCGAAAAGCAAATTTTTGGACTTAACCCATTACCTTGAAATGTTAAGGTTTTTCGAACATGACCTTGGTACCTCAACCATGAAAATGATAGAAATGTTACAAGAATTAGATGTAATAATATAAAGTTAGCATATTCTAGGACCACGTAAATACTTTATCAACTCTAAAGTACAGTGGTGGCTTATGGAAGTTCGAGAAACAAGTGACATCCGCGTAAACTTATGAAATGTAATAGAAATTTACAACATTTTCAATAAAAAGGAAATTTCATTTGCTTTTTTCCTGATGATAACTTAGATAAATGTTAGTTATAAACAAGTCTATTCACATATTATTTTTCTTCGGTAAAATAATCTCGACTTCATGCATAGCTTTGCACGGAGCAGTTTTAAATTACTCCTCGAAGTTTTCTATAAGGAGGCAGCTCGAGTTGTTCTTATTGAATATTACTTATTGCAAATATTATTGTTTTATACATCTAGCACTCAAGTATATTTTTTAACGTTTGGAAAACTTTTCTACCCTCATCCTGGGTGGGTCGTCGTTCAGCGTGGGGATTCTGAATTCCCTTATAGTTCACCCATTCTCTGTCCCACTAAAACCTCACGGGATCCCTGGGCCGTCCATGCCCGGCCCCTTATCACCTGACCCAGAAAAGCCTCCAGCTACAAAGGAGTCGTCCGGTTTGGTCCTCTGACGAGCCCAACACCAGGTCCAAGACCACGGACCAAGCAATTAACTGACACCGACAAATTTCCAGTCCGAAGCTCTAGTATTTACTTACACACACCTTAGTGACTGTTGATATGATTGTTTTGTAATATTCTTTGAATACTTAATTAATGCTTAATATGAGTAGTATTTAGTAGTCTACTGCTCAAACGGCTGACTACTTTGAATATGAAGTCATATCACATGAAAAATGGAATCAACAACACAAATAAAAACCTGCAATAATAAGTTGTAAGATTGAGAACTATAACCTTTGAGAAGCTCTCTCGTCCTCGCTGATCCTGGAAGCAGCATCAAGTCATGTTTATCAAATATATGTCGTTACCGTTACGGGGACAGAACCAGAATGTAAATCGTGAGCTCAATTGGACGTTGGAAAGTGGGTCACAGACTACTAAAATTCACATAATAAAATCATATGAGTACTAAAATACATACATTAAGTATACAATATGTCCTTGGGTGAAAGTATTAATTTTAGTCCTCTTCTATCGCTTAAAATCTTATTATATCATTTGGCTCTCATTATTTACATATCGTTTCTCATTATTTAGGCCGCTTATCAGAACTCGATTACGTCATTACCACTTTTATCGGCTACTCACTGGACCAGTTTTTTTTTTAATTTCAGGCAAAAGATCGCCAGGACCGGTTGATGAGTTCCGGGCGGTTTCTTCAATGGCCTCATCATCATCATGAATATCAGCCCTCCGCTGGCTCAATTTTAATTAATGCGGGATGTCTTAGCCTCATCACATTTCTGTATCAGATGATATCGGGGTCGGCTTCTTACTCCAGTGGGTTTGTCAAAGGTACCAGTTCTTACACAGAGGGACTGCTACTGACCTCTACAAGCCAGAAGGGAAATCAGGGTCCAATTCTAGTTTTGATCGTCCTCGAATACACGAATACAGGATTCCTCACGATGGTGACGACGTAATGAGGCACTCAGAAAATATAGTTAAGTTAGAAAAAATCATTGGCGGAATTCAAACATGGAACACCCGAATGGAGGTCCGAACTTACTTATGAAAATGAGTAATAATTTATTCCAATTAGTAATAGTTGAAATTCTAAAAAAAAAATAGTGCTAACGAATATCTTAACAGGATTTTAGGAAGAGGTAGTGCCATGCTGCATAGGAGTAGGTAGTGCCGTGTATGGTGCATGACACTACATCCTATGCAACAGAATTGGGCCGGCACGATCGGGAAAGTACCTCTCGCTCACTTGATACCCGCGATAAGTGATATTCTGATACGAGAGTTTTATATAAAATGTTTCTCGTCGTCCATCCTTTTCTCATAATGGGCTACCACATATGCACAGGCCACACGAAACGCGAGATCGTAGGCGTCAATTTGCAGTATCATGAGAACGAGGGGTGTCTCCCCGTCAGAGTCGGCTCAATTCGACTGCAGATTGAGACAAAGTCTTGCTAAACTACTTACTTTAGTTTCATTATACGCTCTAGAGCGCTCTGGTGTCACGAGGGGACTCCGCCAGGTAAACATGCTTCACTTACCCATTTACATATGTAACGAGTATATTCAAATTTAATTTACATGCTATAATTAATGTTGAATAATTGGGTAACATTACTGTTGACTAGGATTAAACATTAAATAATTATTAAAGTGAAAATTAATTTATTGCTCGATTTATGATTCGTAATTTTTTCCTGGGCGTAAACTTAAAACACCACCGTCGAAAGTAATTACTCAAATACTAATGATATAAATGAAAAATTTGCACTATTTCACGCAAAAGATATTGAACGAATTTCGTTGATATAGTACGTGGTCTTGACACGATAATGCTCATAATCATGTAATTAATGGCCTATTGGAGGGGAGCAGGAGCAGCGCAGGCTGCCTCCTCCCCCGTTTTGGTAATTGTGGGGATATTCATGGGAACAACGAGCAATCGAAGTATTTCATGACAGAAGTACATAAATTACTCGTTTGCCCCTTATACTATAAAAAAAGTTTATTGAGGTTCAGGAATGTAGTTTTTACGTTAGTTAGTTTTCTGTTGTAATAACCTATAAATACTAAGGACGTTTTATTAATTGTAAATTGAAAAAGGCTAAGAACACAGTGAAAGGAAAAAGTTTTTAATGGAATCGTTGGCGCATTAACCCGACTGGTTTGCTGAAAAATTCAATTCCTTATTTTAATGCAAATAACGAAATGGGAACATTGTATTGTTAATTTCGTTTTTCTATTGAAACCGTCGAGACTGTATCGGGCCTGGATTAATTGTTGGGAATTGCTCATTTTCAATTTAATTAAATAGTGTTGTTACTTATACTGAAGAGGGAAACTCCTTCATAAGTAAACAAACATGGTCAAGAGACTACATTATTTTATCGTATTATATCTACGAGCTTTAGCCGCAATGAAAGGAAAAAGCTACAATCGAATGTGATGCCTGAAGCATGTATCTCAAGAAGAAGAGAATGTGCTGTGTGTTCACGGACAAAATCTGTCTGGACTAGAAACTGCACAGTTTATATACAGTAAATTCAATCTATTTTTTTTTGTGTAAGAGATTTTTTTTTTTGTTGTTAAGGTTCATACCCGCTCATCGGTTCAGCTGCCGAGTGCCCCGGCAGGTGAGCGCGCAGGGCTCATCGTCTTCTCTATGAGCTCTCCAGTGGAACAGCTCGTCTCCGTACGGTTGCCAGTAGGCCGTACTGCTGCTTCTACCAGGTACACTTTCTAGTGGCGGCGCTGTCTCTTATGTTATTATGCAACTTACAGGATCAAAACGATGAATATGTCGTGGCGGAGTGCCCCGGCACGTTAGCGCGCCGGGCTAATCGTCATCTGCAGCTTCTTATAGGTAGACTTTCTAGCGATGGCGCTCTCTCTTATGTTATTGTATAACTCTTACCGGTTCTGCACTCTGTCCGGAGTGCTGCGGCGTGCCCCGGCAGGTGAGCGCGCAGGGCTCGTCGTCATCTCTATGAGCCCTCCAGTGGAACAGCTCCCCTCCGTACGGCGAGTTGTCGTGCGCGCCACACTGTTGCTCCCTCCAGATGTCCTCTTCTAACAGGGACACGTTGCCTCGACAAGGCTGCAACAAAACCAGTGTTTAATAGTATATTGTAAAACAACAAGTTGATATTTAACCACGAGTCGCTATTTAAGACGATGATGTGTTTCAGAGAAACAAAATTGTATTTCTTCTGACTGTTCTTCGATGTGTAATTTAAAAAACTGTACACATTGCATTATAATCTTTAAACAACAGTCAAATATTTGTAATAATAATAATAATAATAGTAATAACTGTGGACTTATCACACCACGTTAGCCTAGTCCTGTGGTCTGTACCGCGAGGTCTTGCGTTACAGGTACTAGACAACGGAAACATTTTTTTTTTCTTTTTGTCTAAATTAATATAGCTGAGCAAATTTTTTATTAAAAGAAATATAATACACATATAAACACCCATGAACTAGGCGTGATTGAAACCCGTCGCGGAAAATGTTCCTATTGTTAAAATCACAATACACGAGACAAATCCTTTACACTACATTCTCTTGCGAAACCGACAAAGGATAAATCTATAGCATAAAATGATTTAATGTTTTACGACAACGCTTTTATTCGCAACTAAATACGTGCTTTGGTTTCGCGAAGTATTCCGCGACGTGCGAAACTTGTTACTAGTTTATAGTAGCGTTTTGTTCCAACTCGAATCCAGCTACTGAAGAGTTTCAAATAACAAATGAGATAAATTCAATTAAGATGTAGCTAACTAGCTAACGTCGGTGATCAACAACTACACGTAGCTACAGGTATGCCTACTGACAAACTCGAATTTACGATGCTTTTTTAAGTCTTATGAGTTTATATACCTACTGACAAAGCGAGTAAAAAGATTTAACTTAATTTTGTTTTAAATTTTATGGGAGAATGGCACTGCATCATAAGACTTGATAAAATCATGTAGATATGGATGCATTACAGCTTTTAGATCCGGAGTGTTACTGGCAACCTACAGAAGCATTAAATGAATAACAAAAACATTCAAAGCTTTTCCATGGATAGTTTTGAAATAGTTTTGGTAATTATTTGTAGTATCACACTCTAAAAATATTTAGTTTTAATTAACACAGGAGTATTTATTGTCGACACATTGATGTCCTGAGTTTACACAAATGTTACTTAGTACAATAATATTCCTTTTCGGCTTCTATCGTGGTTTATTTAATTATTTAACTAGCCCGACGTTTCAGAACCTTTACAGTAACCATGGTCACGGGTGGACTAGTCGGGCTAGTTAAATAATTAAATAAACCACGAAAGAATTCGTAAAAAATCGTTTTATTGTAATGAGTATTTACTGTCTCCAGTAATCTAACATCTACGTGTAAGATATCAGGTTACTGGAGTATACGTAAAGTATACTAAAAATTATTACCAGTAATTTTTCACAACTATCCATGGAAAAGTTTCGAATGTTTATGGTATTCCTTTTTTCTCTCCATATCTCGATTAAAAACAAACGATCTGGCTTTATTACATAAATTAAAAGCACCCCGTGGTTATACACAATAAGTCCCTTGTGTGATTTATACCCTTTCTTAATAAATGGGCTATCTGAAACATTTTTCTTTTCAAATCACATCAATACTTCATAATCATACGGACGTTCATGGGCCTCGTTACTCGTAAAAAGGCTCCGAATGCTCGTTTGCCCCCCTATTCTATAAAAAATGTACTTTACAAGACGCAATGCTGTCTTTTTAAAACACATTTCGTATAGACTGATATTTGGAACAATATATGTAAGGAAACAGCATCGACGCGAAAGGTGTGGAACAGAGGTGTGAGGGGGCATACGTGGGAGGGGAGCCAGCAATAATACAAAGAGCCTGGAGAGATGCAGTTGAGCGGCGTTATTTGTAAGAAAATGCTTTTTTACCATTCAATATATATCGACTGCTTTGTGGGCCATGGAAATAGTTATATTTTATTTTACGTGGCGCACATTTTGCTGATATTAACTGTGTCCAGCGGAATTCTCGCGTAAAATAAGAGAATTGTTAAGATAAAAAAAGTACTTTTATGTTATTTCAAAATTTAATTTATGTCCGTGCCAGATTTCAACCAAATCCATTCATTGTGTGAAACAATAAAAAATATACGTGCCAAATTGTACTTATAATATTAATAACATAGGACTAGTAGGGTCGTGCGGTGTGTGAGGTGCCGGTGGGGCATTAGGGGGAGGGGGGAGGAAGTGTGCCATGGGCGTCGGTAGTCATGCAAAGGCTTCGATTGCTCTATGCCCGCTTATTATAATAAAAAAATATATATACAAGGAATCGTTGCAAGAAAAATATACTCAAAAATATATCAACAAATGCATGACGACTTCGGTACTACTTGTGGCTTCATGGTACAAAGCCTATGAGCCTTCATCGATAAATTGACTTTCAACACGAAAATATTTTTTTTCAATTCCAGACAGTAATTTCTAAGATAAGCGCGTTCGAACAAACAAACAAAATCAAACCATTCAGTTTTATGTTATTAGTATAGATTTTTAGCTATATTGTTTTGTATAAGTTTCTATAATTGAATAGGACTTGAGGCTGAGATACACCAAATAGATTAAATATTTCGGCGTTCTTTAAAATAGAGGTATAATGCAGATGACAATGATTATAAGGAATCTATTTTTAACATTAAAATATAAAGGGTGCATAATAAAATAGGATTGTGTAAATGTTAAGAAAAACAACCCCGTGTACTTTTTTATTACTTTTCAATCTATCATGATGTAGATGCTTTGCGGTCGTCGATCTTCTGATACTTTTGTCTAGACACATTTACTATAAGATCAAATCGATACACTTTTACTATGTGAGAGAAAACCTAATGCTGGTATAATACACGCTTATATAAAAAAGTCTAAAATAATATTAAAAAAACATGAAATTAGAGGTAATAGTTAAAAAATGCTACATACATAAATAAATAGAAATCATACATCTCTTTGCGTTGCGGGATTTGCATGTCGGATAATAAGAGGAATTCCTAGACATTAAAAACAGAAGCGGCCTTTATAAAATAATACATTTTTTATATACGTTTTCTTATTTTTTCTTAAGTACTACTGTTATTTTTTAGGTAATGCTTCTTAAGTACAAGCTGCAATGAGCAATTGAATGTGAACTGTTATGCGTCACGCATGCTTTGAAGTGTCGGCATTTCCAGATCATTTATATCTAATTTGAACTTGAAACTTATAAAAACACTTAAGTTGGAACTTCAGTGTTACGTGTCAGCTATCATCAGAACCGTCGAATGTTATTTAAAATAACAATACATGTGGACTTATCACACCACCTTAGTTGGTTATATATTTAGGATTTCTATTATAGAAATACACATATAATATTAATTTCTATTATATAAATATACAGATAAAAATGCATGTTTTGAGCGTGATTCAAATCCGCAAAATCTGGCAGAATAACCGTGCATGGTTATCCGAATTGTTACCACTGCGCCAGCCGGTTGTCATGTATGAATGTACGAAAGATTTATACCAAATACGTGACTCTAACAAGATATGTAAATAGTTTCAGAAGACGTAGAAACAAAGCAATTGGATCGACGTTCGGCAAAAATTTGTGTTCAAAGAAACATTGCCTGTTTGCGTGTTCAAGCAAACTGACTAAATCAAGGGCGAGCGATGCAAGATTGGAAGTTTGTTGAATTTGGTGCAATTCCAATTTAAATTTGATTTGGCTGTGCCAGGCGCTTCACTGGGTTCATTAGGCAAAGGCCACATTGTGCCGTTCCATATCAGCGACACAGCAAAAGCAGCAAGTTTCACATTGCACTAGATGTGCCAGTTTCACTTAGGTGTAAATCAAATAACCTTTTATTTAAGTTATATAA
The DNA here is from genome assembly GCA_017140195.1 of Eumaeus atala. NCBI lineage: Eukaryota > Metazoa > Arthropoda > Insecta > Lepidoptera > Lycaenidae > Eumaeus > Eumaeus atala. The sequence goes on from JAFELO010000131.1 coordinate 10,320, forward strand.
GTCAAGTAGCAAAACAAACGATACATCTCTATCCGTCTTTGTATGGTCTTAACAGACTCTAGTTACAAAGTCTACATTCATAATATTGTATTGTCACGAAGATAAGAAAATAGTGCGCAAAGTTTCTTTATAACAAGCATTCGAGTACAAGGAGTTGAAAAGTTGCTGCAAGATTTGTAAGTATGATAGTAAGGAACAAATAAATATACGAGGTCAAGCTAAGTCACACCGTTAATATGAAAGTGAATGACTGAGCGCTGAAAATAAAATAATTGTTTTTTATCCAATAGGTGCTTGCGGTAAAGCAACGCATTATGTGATGAGGTTTACTATCCGATGTATCCGATACATTTTTTCGGGGACATACGACCTATCAGAGAAACATTTATGATAATTATATTTTATAAGATCTATGAAAGAATAAGATAGAAACGAGCAGCATAGCTGTCATTTTGCGCCACTTGTGATCTAGAGGTCCTGCTAATAAAACTCTGCATACGAAGCACTTGGAAGCTAAATGGCGGATAATGTAATAATTCATGATCATAGAAGCCGGCGATGGTACTGCGTAAATACTATGTGTATCGAGGAGTTTGTAAATACAAACTGGTCCCGGCAACGTCTCTGCTCACTTCAGCTGAATTTAAACGTAGCACAATATAGAAAGAAAGTGGCAGCTATGAAAAAGTGAAAGTCACATCTTTGTTGTCGCAGTTCGTGCGGTATTTGAGTAGCTGGTGGCCAGTTCGATGATAGTCAAAAGGTACCAACTGCTCTTTTACCACCTATACAAAATACAAAAAAAGAACGCCAATTGCCTATATATTTCGCGTATTTAAATTATAGAAACAAAAACTTCAATTTATTGAAATCGTATAATATCGTAGCTTCAGGATTGCGTCACCATATGCACGTCGTCTCTTGCCAAATAAATGCTGTGATTTCTCTCTGTCTGTCTGTCCTTTAGAGACACTGTTATTTCAAAGTGGATTTAAAGTTCCTCTGGATATTTTCAAATGTTTTCTTTACAGCAATCTATTATTCTATTTTGAAGTTATACTCCTTTTGGAGTGTTGGGCAAAAATGATGACAATAATTTTTACGATTTTAAACAAACACTGTTCCAAAAATCTGACACCCTGAGGTTTTAGTTTTCAAAAATGATACCATAATTCGCTACAATCTCGTAAAACTTTCAGTGTATTAAGTACCTTTCTTATATTGTTTTATTGTTTGTGTCGTTTTTTCTACAACCGCAGAATATGGCGGAAGGTAAAAAAAATCAATTATCTCGGTACGCCAAAGAATTATAACCTCTAAGACGTGTACATAATTTCGGTAGTACGTAAACATAAGTAAAGTGTTAACACCTTCTTTGGCGTCGGTTATTTTAAAAGAGCAGTGTCGTTGCTACATTTAAATTTTGGGTAGACAGACCAAAAGGGATGTGGGCACTGATAGCCAGCTTTCTAACAACTAGACAATTCATTTTAAGTGAAATAACTAGTAGGGGCGTACTTTGAAGTCTATGAATTAATTGATAATTTAATATTGATATAAATTATGTATTTCGTTATTACTAATTAATCGTATATAACGCCGAAAGCCATTTCGGCGTTATACTTGTACTTGTTGTGTGTACGCAGTACTTGTAGCGTGGTACACATGTGTATTGTAAAATCATAATCATGTTGGCGTGTTTTAGAAGTAATACGACATAGTTTAAATATAGTTTCGCTTCATTAGTTAAGACACGTATAGTTTTTTTACGAAAGCAAACTACCTTTGCAATATATTCGCAGATCTACATACAGTAAATTATAAATGTCAAGTAGGGTACTGTCACAAATTTCAATGGCGGTAGGGTGACAACACTGTTAAATCGAGTACCTATTTGTTTATTGACAGCTTGCAATATTAGGTAATTTTATGAGCCACAATAATACAGTTAAGTCTTTGAAAATATAATATTCAGGAAACGTAAATTTAAAATATTTGTTTCATTACTAACCAGTTAATACTAGTTAACATACCTACATATAAAATGTAAATTAAGCGCTGAATATATTTGTTACCTTACGTTCCTATATACAGCAAAACAGTGGTTTAACACGTTTACAATTGTTGTACCTACTATCCTATTTGTGTTGCTACATCAATTTACACTGCTAAAAGTTTACGAAAAGAACTTACAATAATTTAATTCAAATCTACTGAGTTTGAAATATCAGACAGGTTCAATACTTAAAGTCGAATTGGACACCAAGCGACGGACCAAGGCTTAAGCTGGGACAATAAGTACATGTAATTCAAAACAAAGTGACATTATCAAGTTTTACTGTTAAGAGTTCATTTTATATAATTCGGGCTGAAGGAGGACAACGCATCGGCATAGTAATTACATGGTTGTTCATGGGCGTAGGTAGTCGTAAAATGTTCGTTCCAGTTGCTCGTTTGCCCTCTATTCTATAATATATATATATATATATATATATATATAT
>JAFELO010000131.1:18593-38905 GCA_017140195.1 Eumaeus atala
AGAGGTATCGCTAAATTCATTGCCATAAGCGGTATTAAAAAAAAAGAATATTTAATGCCGTTATCTATGGGTATCTGCGTCATCAAAAGGCTCCGATTTCTCGTTTGCCCCTCCTTACATTATAAAAAAACTAATATTTTTCCTTACCAATATGGGAGATGTAGATACTAGACCGCAGTTGATCGAAAGAAATAACAGATTTTTGAAGCAAACCAGTATTTTCTTGTTCATAAAAAATTTATGACTTTTATTTGGAAGGTATTTTTGTGGTTCATGCCAGGAATGTTATAGCCGTTTCAAATGCTTTAGTTAAAACCTAAACTTGTCTTTTTTTACTTCCAATGGAAAAATAATTAAAATCTTTTCTCTGTCCAAGGTACGGCTATTTTTCTTGAATGTTAAAGTCGAAAAGTTTTACACTTTCAAACTTTTGCTTGAGCGAGCAAACGGTCTCTCGTGACCTGGTGGTAAGTGATTTGAGTAAGGTTCCCAAATGTTTTTAGGGAAAATTTTAGAGCCGCAACTGACAGCTTCAGAATTCAACGCTACAGATTATAAAATTATTGAATTGGGCTCAGAGTTTTACATATACTCGTATTATGTGTATAAACGAACAAACGGAGACATTATATGACCGATGTCCATAAACATCCACGCACAAACCTGCCTATGGGTCGAATTGGCCTGCAAAGTAGCATGGAAGATTAACGTTTGGTGCGGTTTGTAAGTAGCCGGTGGCCCATTGGGGAGAATAAGAAGAGAAAGGCAACGCATGTGCGTGCCAGTTGCGGATAGTTATGGGCGACGGTACTCGTCATTTGGCGCCGATATCTCGTTGGTTTCCAATACTATAAAAAAAAGTGTATATTGACTTACTTGCATGTTGCATATTTTGTATCGGACCGGCTCGCCCCGGCAGCCGGCTGGGGAGGAGCAGGTGCGCAGCTGGCGGGACACGCCGCCGTCGCACGTGCGCGAGCACAACGACCACTCGCTCCACTGCGACCAGCCACCTCGATCCTGTCCAAGTGAGCATTCAATAAATATGATGCTAGTGGTGACGAAAGGGACGGCCTCTTACCCGGCGAACTGACGACTAGGCTAAGGTGGCAGGAAGCCCTTGGATACAAGGGGCTCGTGGTCACCTACGGCGCTCTATGTTAGGGGCTTATGGCCACCAGTGGACGTCGTCCAGCTGATGATTATGATGATGATGAAAGTATTTCACGGTTCAATCAAATAACTTTTGTAAGAGGTAGTGACATGCTGGAGTCGAATTGCGTCGGCACAACCAGATAACTCTCGCTCGCAATAGCCTTTCCGTCGCATTTTGTTCGGAGTTTAAGTCTAGTGGTCCGTTCAGGCGGAGGTGGAGAGAGGAGGGAAGGAATAATGTCTATGAGTGTCGGTGTTTATCAAGAGGTTGCTCTACTCGTTTGCCTTCTCCTGGTCAATAAAAAAATTGTAATTTCCGTGCTTTTTAAAATGTCATCGCACAATTACTCCAGAATAACATGGGGGCGAGCAAAATAACTGCACCTGACATATCACAAATGCAGTGCCAATTCGGGTATCCCGAAAATAGATCGGTTGGTCTACTGAAGCGATGATGGTGTGTACTTTCCATACAATGCCTTAAATCCATTAAGTCCGATTCCAGTTTGTATCTTTTCTTCATGGACACTTTTATGACGGTATCCAACATAGGATTTTGCTCTAACCAGTCTTTTCCTGTCGAATGTGACCATAATCTCGAACTAAATTTTGACACGATGAGCCAGCTAGCCTGACTGGGTTACCCTTAAATATGCGATGTTTCTCATAAAGATTATTTAAATGGAATATTTTCGAGAAGGTCTCTAATCCTAATGTCTCCGCGAGAATTAACTTGTATCCAGAATAAAGCTTGTGTCACTGGATTTTAGGAGACGTCGTCTTCTCATTATTTAGTACAGTTGGCGGGGGCCCAGAGGAGATTAGCTTCGCTAGTACATTCTACATTAAAAATTAAAAGCGTACAGCTAAATATATTCGTGTAAATTAAGTAATATATAAGATACTAGCATCTTATGGTATATGCTAGTGTCTTATGGTTGTAGTACGAGTTATATATGGTCCCGGCTTAGAACAGGGTTCATCGCGCCATGTCATATACAATAAAGTACTATGACAATGTATGGGATCTGTTTTTTGTAGGATGTGTATGTAAGGATCGCGATATCTACCATTTCCTCTGCCCCATTAAGGGAACTGTCGTATGAATACCGAAGGCAAAAACAATTATGCGTATAAGGGAATTTGAAGTGTAATTTTAATAGTGGAAAATATAGTAAATGAAAGGGTTCCGTAGCCAAATAGTAAAAAGGAACGGAACGGACATAACAAAACCGTACAGATAGTTTTGTCATGTCCGTCTGTCACTTACGCTTAACTCGAAAATTAGTAAAAAATATATTCCACACCCCAGTGAAAGCTGCTTGCCTCTCGCTCGCTTACATCACCATAGACTTTTATTGAATTAGCAGCCGCGTAACAAGGTAATATTCCATAACATAAACTACAATGTAAAAACAAATGAATTTTTTCTCCCGGTTCTAGTTGAAAAAATCTATATTAAAGCCTGGAATAATTAAAACTAATTAACACTTAAAGATAATTCACCGTTTATTGCACGAGTATATTTTACAAGTAATAATTCTACTATAGACTTTTTAGAAATTTATCCGTTTAAAAGTCAAACTGAAAAATAATGGAACCTGGAGCCAACTGGAACCATCAACTTCTCTAGTTTCCATTGCAGATACTTTTTTATTCCGCAGCCGTTTGAAGCCGTCAGCTGTGGTCATCGTTTACCAAATTTGATTGAATGGTAGCTTGAAATGTTCTCTATTAATTCATGAAATTATTTCATAACTACAAGATTATACAAATTAAAAATCTAATCGCCTGGAGTCTGTATTTGATTCCAATGAGGTTGGGCGTATATGAAAAGTTTTTATGAAAAAATATGAAAAGCTTTGCTATGAAAAGAATAACAATAAAAAATCGAGGCAGCCCAGTAAACCGCACGGGGCAGTGCAACTGAACTATGACCTAAAATCCTCGTCGCATGATTTCGGAACTGTTTAACACAGCGGGACGCAATTTATGGAACGAGTTTAACTATTAAAATAAATGCAGGTCCCTGCTTAACCCGCGATGTCCTCGAATTATTAGCTGGCATGCCAACTGAAGTGGTGCACTGAATATCTTCCTGCTTTTGTATATCTTTTTTATAGAATAGGGGGGGGGGAATACGAGCAATCGGAGCCTTTTTACGTCTACCAACGGCCATGAAAGTCCACATGATAAAATTTTGTGGCTGTAACAGAGTTAGGACTCATGTTAACAGCCAACGATTGCATCAGACTGTCCCACAATTTTCTAGACAGCTCTACCTAACGATATTGCCAATTTTTTTTGCTGAGACCAAAACAGCCTCCAGAATTACTTAGGGTCGTTAGGATTTCCGTCGTGGTTCGTTGTGTCGGTGGGTCTCAGCACCTGGGGTGAACTCAGGTACTTAGAATTGAATAGAACAGAATAAACTTTATTTAGGTTAGATAGTACATACAATGTTACACATTTCTACATATAAGCACATCTAAAACAGCAAGTAAATAAGAAGGCGAAGTCAACTGAACCGAAGGAGCTACTCCTTGTGCCCCTAAAGAGACACCTACGGTGTCGCGTTTCGTCTTTAGTCGATGGCCCTTTTGGGCGGGAGGTGAAAAACGGACATAGTAATTATGCTGATGTTCATGGGCGTCGGCAGTCGTAGAAGGGCTCCGATTCCTCGTTTGTCCCATATACTATATATATAAAAAAGATTAAGATAATTGATTTAATGTCCGGATTACTCTCAAGGCTTGTGAGCCGTACCGAAATATTTTTAATTACAGATATAATTTGATAAACGTTAGAATACCAAAGACATACCTATTTGTGAAGCAAGATATAACACATCTGTAACCAAAGATTCAGTAACCAGATGTAGTAAAATTATCATATTATATACGCTCAAACTGAAATAAAACATAATGTTAGACAATAATTAACCTAATAACAAAGGAGCAACGCACATGTTACGCTACAACGTACGCAAGGCTCTTCTAGCCTTATAATATACGTAAATGTTTATGTTTCCTGCTGTAATAATGTAGGATGCTCCCGTTTTCCGCACGCCTTGTTGTATTTTCATATATTCTAATCATATTTTTCCATACGAGCTTTTTGCTTAATTATTTGCGTGTACCAACACATACCACGTTTGTATAAAACTAATAGGTTTAATGGCTCTGTGGGAGTTCCAAATTTTGAAGTGATAAATTATAAATGCAACTCGACTACCCTTGTATCGAATAAAAATAACATCAAACCAAAAATGTACAATTATGTTTAGTTATATAATATGTGTATAACGAAACTACGAACCGTCCCTCATTCAAATGTTGTAATTAAGCGAGAGGGTATTCGCTAGGAAGTATATAAGTAAATAAATACCTCTCATAAAATTTATTACCTAACAGCTATACCCCGCGATTTCACCCTGGTAATAGATGAAATCTGATTGTAATCTATATATCAGTGCCTCAATCGAATATGTTTACTTTTTGGGTGACAAAATGACAAAAATTCATAAAAACTTTCGCTTTTATAATATTAGGGGGAACAGAAAATATTTAAAATAATTGCACACAGCGAATAAGCAGGCAGTTTTTTTATTATCGCTGTACTTCAATAAAAATAATAAAACGAAAGGTGTCGCAGTTTATATTAGTAATAAAATATTTTACTAAACTACATTTTAATCCCTTTGAATAGTTTTGTAATAATTATAACATTCGGAACAAATTATAGTAATTGAATTTATTATAAAACATGCATTGACAAAATACTGCGAATAACTGATTTAATAATTTATTGCTGCCTTTTGTATCGGTAATAAATGAATTTATAAATTAAAATTAATGAATTGCCTTTTAATTAAAAGACTTTAAAGCAAATAATGAGCAATATAACGTAGTTCTGTGAATAATTTAAATCTCTCATTATCATTTAGTAGGCACATCATTATGTGAAGTGGATTACTCGAAAAGTAAGTAAATTGAGTAATATAGTAAAGGGGGTTTTTCTGGTAACGCCAGCCACATTAAACTGCATTTATGCATGTTATATATATTTCTATATCGCCTCTTATATGCCCTCTATTTTTAAAAAGGGATATTAGATGATGACCAAATTCAAAATTATATTAAGATCTCCGCAGTCAATTGGAACAGCGATTCACCTGGGTGCCGTCTATTTCTCGGATACTAAAATCCATGGTTTACTTGTGAGATACAACAAATGGATAGGTTCAGCTGGCTCTAGCTCAAGCGGCGAGTCCGAATTCAGATACGAAGACAACAACCGAATCTTCCATTTCCTCGTGATACCAAATATGTTAGTTATGGGCGTCGGTAATCATACTACTATCGTCCATTTTTTTATAGTATAAAGGGGCGAACGTGCAATCGTTTTCTCTACTCCAACTCACAACCTGCAGGGTTATTTTATGGCGATGTCACGCGAGCGAGAGTTACGCTTGGTCGTTCCGGATAAAATTCAGCATCAATGCAGCATGTTACTATCTCTTCCTAAAGCAAGTTGCTCGTTTGCAAGCAAATCAAGTGATATACATAAATTGGCATTATTTGGAGTTGCCGATGGAACACATCAAATAATTGAACAGTCGAGTGGAGTGCTCTCGCGTTCGTGCTCGGAAACTGCGCATTTTATCATTCTACTTGATTGGAACGACAACGGTCTTAAGTATCCGTTTGTAGCATTTCGTTTCAAGTATTTGAACTGTCTGTTTGTGAATGAATTACTATATACTAGCTGTGTACTCCAATCTTCATCTGCATATAATAGAAAATATTGCGCGATAGCCAGTAATGTAATCGATGGTCAACACCAACATGACTTTATACAAGTGTTTACCCCCTGTTAACAGTCCTTCGCAGATTTGATTTCAGATTAAAAATAGACTATTGTCAACTCCGGTATTGAACTATATGCAAGCCAAGCTTCATCAAAAACCATCAAATCGCTTAGCTCTGAAACCGTTACAAACTAACAGATAGATAGATTTTCACATTAATATCGGTATGGATATTAAAGAGAGGGTACTTTACAATCCCTGCTATTCTAATTCAATGAATGTAACTAAGAATCATAGAAATAGTTACACTGATTAGAAATCACTTGTCCACTTCAAGTGTAAAATTTCATCGCTTATATCGTCTTATGCATAGTCCCTTTTGTTTCACATATCACAATTAACAGCTTGGCACCAGGCTCAATTCAAATTTTGTAACAGACTGCGCCATGCTATTGTAAGTTGCACTATGCCAGGATTGGTGGTCATGTCCGGAATGCTGTGTATTTCTAACTGTTTAACACTTTAAGTTTTAGTTTCCGGAGGCCCACTGTCGTAGCAAATACCTGGTACATTGCCCTCCTACACTATAACTACATTCATTTTATTTATGGTGAAGAAGAAGAACTACCTGAAGACATCTTCCAGTAGCATCGATATGATACATTGTAAACAAGTATATATTTAAACATAATTTGAGCTGAATTTCCTTTATCCCTCGACAATAATTATTATTCCGATCAGAAGTATGTAAAAAAGACGCGTGACTGAAATATCCGAGGCCATAACACCCGAAATACAAATACAATTGTGAACGATAAATCAAATTGGTTTGTTTATTGAAAGTTTAACAAAAAGAGAAGCGAGTGTCAAGGGGTCATGGCATGTTGTACAAGTCAATTGTTCATTATTAATTTTCATTATTAATTTTCAATAATTCTGAATCATGCACTATCTGACTCACTTTTATTCTGTAATACTTTATAATACTCTATCAATCTCTGTCATAATTTATAATACTCTATCATTCTCAGTTATTCATTATCATACTCTACCATTCTCTGTTATAATTTATATACTCTACAATTCTCTGTTATGCTTTATAGTTATCTATCACCTATCCGCGCTTATACACATCAGCATAACTGTCACACGGACGTACTACCCTTCCTTCCTTCCACCCCACTAATAGGTCACAAGATACTCATAAACTCATAAACTGCACGAAATTCAACGGCATAGCTGTTACTCTGTGCTGGTGTCATGTGAGCGATTTATGCCGGTCTGGTCGTACCAGCTGTTGTATATGATATAAGCTATCTATTTGTAAGAGCTTGCTGGTATTTCAAATACCCTGCAGTGAAGGATATGTATTGTCAATTGACAATGCTGCAAGACTCTCCATTCCAGCAAACCCCCCCCCCTCCTCAATAGGCCACTTCGTAGGGAGGATTGTGGAGAGAAGGAGGACAAGGCATTTTTACATCTAGTTATGCTGATGTGTCTAGTAGTCATTAGTGGTGAATATTTTGCTCCTCTGCTCTGTAATCCTCCTTAATAATTGCAGTTGTAAGTGTATGTGATGATGTAATCATCGATTACACTAATAACAGGGAATAGACAACTTTTTCTTAAATTTACTGCAGTTTCTTATAGTTTTTTTGTACATGCATTTGATTACTGGAGGTAGACTTTTGGAATACTTCGAATGGAACTCCAAAATTATTTCACCAGTAGCCAGAAGCATGGATACATAGAAAAACAACAACAACACATCTACACACCATTGCCTAATGCGTAGGTAGATATAACTTTACATGGATATCTATCCATGTTATCTATCTATACAAATAACATAAAGATGACGAGTTCGTTCGTTTGTTTGCACCCGCTAATCTCAGGAAGTACAGGCCTGAATTTTTTTTTTTTTTTGAGTTGAATAGTCCATTTATCAAGGAATTATTGGCTATATGCTATGACAAGACGATTAATAGGACCGGGGTTACGCGGGTAAATTCACAGGACAATGTTAGTATTTTACTAGCACTGTCCCGTGCTAAACTACTGAGCTAAACTACTGAAATTGCCGTAAGGAGAACCTAACGCAGGTAGTATACGCAGATGTATAGTATAATTACACGAAATCGTGTCATTGTGTTGCATATAATTTTTTTTTTGTACAATTTGCTTCGTCGTTAAAATGTTTACGGAACTGAAATGACTTTTAAGATCACGGAAATACTTTAAAATATATTTCTGTGCAGCAACTGCGAGCATCCAACGAGCGGAAAATACACTCGGTGCACATTTATCCGTTTTTATAATGTTTTATGTAAATCGTTAGTTCAGTTCTTGTCATTGTGGCGTGCTGTATACTATTTTAGTTTGGCTAATGGCGGCCGCTGGCCATTTTGTGATAGTCGGAACCATCATATATATTAATGGTGTCAGTAACACATAAATTAGTTATTTTTATATTATAGGAGGACAAACGAGCATTCGATTTGATAACTACCGACGCCTATAAATATCCGCATAATAATTATGCAAATGTGTTCTGTCTCTCCAATAGGCTAGCTACTCACCGCAAGAAACGCGAGAGCCAGGTTGTCAATTTATGGCGCTATCATCTTGAGAAAAAGAAAATCATTCCCTGGTCGTGCCGGCCCAATTCCGCTGCAATAGAGCATAGCACTAACTTTTACTAAACTGTAGAAAGGAGCACGGCAGTGATAACCTTAAGTCATTTACAGGATGTGCTAATGCATTGCCATCGTTAACACAATTTCTGCAATCTTTCACAAAACGAAACACTAAACTCTACCTTCTCCTTAATACCGCTGTGAAGCAACTCAATAGCCATCAATTCATGCCGGTGTAATGTGAGTCGCAATGGCCTAAAAAGCCCTAATTTGGCTTCAATGCAACAATAAAAAAATCTACAATTTAAGTACAAAATGCCCTTATAAAATTTACACTTTATTTTTTTCCAAAGGGATAAATAATTTGGTGACGAGGTTTTCCTCGGACGCTCTCACCTGATTTCTTCAGCCACATAATTTCTACGAATTACATATACTACAATCATATACAGCCCCTGCCGATATCCCTCACCGCGCGGTTTTTCAATGTATAACGGGACTAACGAGAAATCGGAGATTTGTTACCACTACCGACGCCCATGGAACTACTGTTTTCATACACATGCGACGCCGTCTTATCCTGTTCCCCCCAAGGCCCATCGGCAACTCACAATCCATATGAGACGCAGCATAGCATAGCTCTCACTTTAAACTTCCTCTGATAAACAAAAGGAGCAAAATGGCTAATAGACATAAGCTCACTTTGTATATCACATGCATTCGACCGATTTTGTCGTATTGCAGTGCCGCATTCGCGCCCATATCTCCCCAACAGATATATCGTTTGCAGAAATTGCAAAACAGGTTCCTGCGTACGGCCACTGGTTGCCCCTGGTACGTACGCAATATCGATCTACACTGTGGCTTCAAACTGACCTCGATTAGGGCCCACTTTAAAGAACTCTCTCAAAAGTTCTTCAATAGGGCCCTGAATCACCCGAATAATCTAATAAGAAAGACGTCGGTGTACGATCCGACGCTAATAACCGACTCCCGATATCGTCGGCCGAAGCACGTATTGCACGAAACCGACAACGCGATAGCCGTAGCAGTTGCTAAGTCCACCCTTGCACACACGCAAAAGCACACCCAGACACGCATCCGCAGTAAAATGCCAATAGGGCAAACACACGGATAGCAGGTTTTAGTCGGTAGTAGGTAGTAGTTATAGCTACACGACCTGACCCGACAAACTCTTCAGGCCCCCTTGGGTCGGTTGGACAGTGCATAAATGCATTCCCCTCCTGCTAGAACCAATACGATATACACCGCTCGTACCGGTCGAGCGTTGAAACCTTACATATGGTTACACAGCTATAAGACATATGACTGACAGAATGACAAACTCACACACCGCTTACGGAAACGAGCCCGGGTTCGAATCCGTAAGACGTGAGCTTAGATAAAAGTAGAAGTAATAAAACGCGATCTTAGAGAGCTCTAAAAATAAAAATTAAATTATTATCACGGCTTCTAGTCGATTTGATGCGCAATTCGACCCCACCCGTCAGAGGGTGGGGCAGGAGGCCGGCCTCCTCTGACAAGCCAAACCGAAAGACGAGCTCAACTATCCTTATACACGTCCCGTAACATTAAACGGCATCGTGCGCGCGCCGTCCCACTAGCGTGGGGAGGGGGACCGCTTCCCCCTTTTCGGTCCCAAAAAATTACTGTAGGGTAACGTCCACAAAAATTCCGGTTTGCATCTTCCCATCTGCGGGAAATGAGGGGGGTCTGTCCCCCTATCGTCTACCTAAAACCTGAAGACAAAAAAGTCTTCCGCAGACACGACGAACTGTAGGGGCGAGGGCGCTGCCAACAGTAATAGGTCCCTTCGAAAAAAAAAAAAAGCTCTCACTTTACGGTGGTATCATGAGAACGAGACATTCGAGCGCCTCCCCGATCCTGCTGACCCCATTCGGCAGCAATTCAGCATGATACTACCTCGCACTATACAAAAAGCCTTACAAACTCCTTGAGTAATTAGTAATAATTATTAATTCACTATAGGTTAGTGTCCTCATACTCGTGCCAACCTTCAATTCATATACCTAATTGTAGACGTAACATATATTGAATCCACAAATATATTTCATTCCTTCTATATGGAAATACCATACCATTGTAACATACTTCCAGGCATTAATGTAATAATACTGGCCGTCCACATTTAAGGTCATGATTTTCAGAAATTGGTGTCATGGTAACGTGAAAAATGTATTATATGGCAAAACTATTATACACGTTGTGCCATGTTCTGAAAAAAAAAAAATAAAACTGTGCCATTTTTCAAACGTATTCCTATGAACAAACCTTAGCTCAGACTTAACGAACGCATAAGGAAGTCGTTCCGAAGTTATGTGCACATACATTTGCGGGGTTGAATTTATTTAAATTTTGCATAGCTTAGTGCACATGTTTTGGACAAACCTATTCCATATCGGCTGTCACACACCGTCCGTCGCATAAAATATATAAAGCATTCGGTTGAATCTAGAAATCTTAGAATAGGTCTAAACATTGTTTGACATGAGAGTAACGTGTGCGTTATTAAATATGAAACGAGCTCAATAAGTGAACTATGTAAGCGGGTGTTTATTTGAAATTAATTTGTGGCATCCTTTGATGTGAGGCGTGTTTCCTTGCGGTGAACTGTAGAAGTATTTTGATGGAAACCAGGCCACATCGACTGTGGAACTTGAAGACATATTTCCTTGTTTTAGCCTAATAGAGCTGGTAATTGGTACGATGTTGGAGAAGCCAGTTGTCTACCTCATGTAACAAACCACGCGAAAAAAGACCAAGCTTGGTCTTTTTTCGCGTGGTTTTAAAAGACTGTGAAAAACACAGTGTTTCTTACTTGATACAAAAACCAACAAATGTCAAGCACTTTTATGGAAGAGGTGTATGGCATAGCACTGTATTGCAGTGGACACGGGCTGTCACGACCGGGGACGTATCTCTCGCTCACATGACACCTATGCCCTATGCCGTCTCATTTCATGTGGTTTGTGAGTAGCATATTATGAAAAGTATATTACATAAACAAGGAATAAAACAGAAATATATACTCATTTATTTACGAGTGCACTAGTTACACAAATGTTTAAATGTTATCGCGTGATTATTGTCTCTAATAACATCGTACTAGCTGGGGCTATCTGGTGCAGTCGCGGTTATACGTCATCTCGGCCCTGTAGCTCCTCCTCCGCTGGGGTTTAGTGGGTAGGGGGAGCTTGTAGCTCTCGTGTCCTACATACCTCCCAGGTTTTCCTCATCCTAGGGGTTTAAAAGCATTCCCCAGCGAGAAAAAAAAAAACAGAAATAAGAAAAAGGCAATGTCAATTTGCTGACCAATGCCAATCGTGGCATCAGGTACCGATATATGACTATGATTTATAATTAATGGGGCCAGTGACACACACACACGGGGCCACAGCCGACTTAAGGCCCTTTAGGGGATTCAAAATTCTATCTGCAGTAACCAAGATCATCGATAGATAACATTTAGAATAAGGCCGTTACTGTATCCATATAATAGAGATTTTATAGTTTTTTGGGATAAATACAACCTTAGCTTTCTTTTCGTACATCGCAACTACGATGGCTGGTGACGTAACTCAGTAAGTAATACATGCATACATACAGGCGCCACGCCGGAGATCGCGGGCTCAAATCCAATCATGTATATTTATTTATAATATGATACATCTAAATTATATTAAGGTCCTTAGAATAGGTCTATGCTAACGTAGTGTGATAAGTCCGCAAATATTATTATCATTATTATAAAACATACATAAATACACAAACTTTTATTTAATGCACCACAATGTACAATTGGACGTAGGGAAATGTAAAAATTCAAAATCATTTGCAGCCGTCAATAGCTAGCACATGACTAGGTGTCATTAATCAAACGCCAAACACTTATTGATCACTATCAATCTGATTGTGGAACTATAATTGAAAAGGTTTTGTTTTTTATAACACATTTCCAAGCAATTTTTCCTCTATTTTATGTTTATTTCAATGTTAAAACAAAAATAGTCCATGTTAAAATAAAAGGTAGTGTTATTACTGTATTGCATCAAAATTGGACCGGCATGACTGGGGAGAAGGATCACACGATACCGTTGTAAGGTGACAGCTTTGTTGTTGCTCTGAGATTGCAAAGCGTAGTTTGCAATATATTGTTAGTCTGGCCAGATATACTTTTACAATTAAAAATAAAAAAGTATTACATTTCAGTTTGGAATCTGTAATATCTATTCGATGGTGCATTGTGTTTGCTAATATGTTATAAAGCGAACAGAATCGCTGTGATTGCATTAAACAAAGTAGGTATGAAGCCAAATGCAATTCATTCCAACTTCCTCTGTTTGTGACGGATATTGACCTCCCATTCCACGTTGTGTTCGTACGAAAAACATTGTCAAAGCAGTAAGGAAAATAATTCGTAGAAAACCTGTCCGTACACAAAAGATATTGTCTCGACAAATAAAGATAGCGCCGAGAACCATGTCACGCACTTTAAGAGATGACTCAAGACTTGCAGCCTATAAGAGACGCACTGATCATTTCTTAACAGAAAAATTAAAGATAAATAGGGTGGTAAAATCGAAACGACTACTGAAGCGGCACACAAAGAGAGGTCACCGAAAAAAAAACTTTACGATTGAAGGACATTTTAACAAACAAAATGACCGTACTTTTGCTCAAAGCTCTAAGGAAGCTTCCCAATTAGTCGAGAGAATGCAACGGGGGTATTATCGGACTTCTGTGATGGTTTAGTGGGGTGTTTAGCTAGGAAGGAGTGACTGAGCCATATTTTTGTGAAGGGAAACACCATGCTTGAGAAAATACTTAAGGCCCTTAATAACACCATGTTCAATAACCAAGTATGGTATTGCCACCTAGACTCGGCGCCGGGTCACATAGCTTTAGTCCACGCAGTCTTGGCTGGAAGCGAACGTCTCGGACTTCATCAGAGCTGAAGACTGGCCGTCGTGTAGTCTCGATCTTAATCCGCTGGATGTATGATTTATGGTCAGTTTTAGAGAGTACAGCTTGGTCTAAACGCCATGACAATTTGGAGTCTCTAAAACAGTCCATACGATTGGCAATGATGATGACAAATATCCCCATGAGTACTTCCCCAAAGAGTGCGTGCGTTTTAATTGTATATTTGTGTATTAAACTAACTTACTGTAAAAGTAATACATGTTATTTAAAATAAGAAATTTTGTCTTTGTTGCCATTTTTATGGCAAGAAATACAAAAATTATAAAGTCAAAACATAAACGTTACTAGTCACGATAATTCAATTCAGATTCAATTTATGATAGAATAACGTCCGTCGCGACAGTAAGTTGATAATGATTTCCGCAGCTAAATAAGGATTTACTTTGACACTTTTCAAAATGATGAGAACGTTTTAGAAAATGTTGAATAGCCTGTGTTCATCACATATAATTTTGAATTATAATTTCAAACGAATTATTCGAGTTAGTCCACTTCTTTCGGAGCTTATTAAAATCAAATAAATACACAAACAATCTCATGTTTCATCTTTATAACATCAATATAGTATCAGAAATATGACGAACGGGTAACTGAAGCCTTTTGTCGACTAAATCAAATCAAACCGAATCAAAATATTTTTTTCCAAATTGAATTTTACAAACTTCTTTTTATACCTCGTCACTTCACTATTACCCGTTCAACCCTAACCCTGACCTGTGCGGAACCACCGAAGCAAACTCAGCAGGACTGATGATTTGTGATAATATAAACAAGTTACATTATAATTGCATTTCATTCAATTACATTTTATTATAACAATATCGAAACCGCCTAGAGGAAGAGATTTTATTCCCAAAGTGTGGTATATTTTAATAAATATTTCACCTCCTAGCATATTTTACCACACAAGCGTTCTTTTACGGTGGTCTTTGAATTTAATAATTCAAAGATTTTGAACGTTTTCTGTGATCCTATTGTATAGACGTTTACATTGCACCCGGAACGAATTACTCACTTTGCATACTCTAATCACCGGTGCATTCAGTTTGTGTCTATTCCGAGTATTTCTAGGATGAATATCACTTTTTTATCAAAATCATTTATATTTCTGAGCATTACATTATCTAAAATGTGTTGTGAATAAACTGTCAGTATTCTGATTTATTTCAACTTACATCTTCGTGAGCTATTAGAGGATAGCTTGTTGTGTAGCATAGTGTACGAATAGCTCGCTTCTGCAGCACTAATATAGTATTGATGTTTTCAGCATTCTCCCACAACAATATGCCGTAAGAGATAATACCGTGGAAGTAACCAAAGTAAACTAATCTTGCCGTATTTTCATCAGAATACTGCCTAATTTTTCGAACAGCATATGCTGCTGAAGTAAGCCTATTCGCAAGCCTTGAAACATGAGAATTCCACCTTAATTTAAACTACTGCGCTAGAGTTCCAAGAAACACTGTAGAGTCTACTAAATCTAGATTCTCCCCACTTAGTAGTGCATTGGCTGGAATGTGCCTCACATTTGGCACAGTGATTTTAATGAATTTATTTTTATTACAGTTGAATAGTAAGGTGTTAATGCTAAATCAATATACCACCTAACTAAGATCACACTATTCACCTCGTCAAGATCAGTATATCTGAAAATAAAGGACGTGTCATTTGCGAGCCAACACATCACTGCCAAAGGCGATAATAACATTCGCATTATTGTTGTAGAGGTTTCATGCGTTGCCCTTCTTTCCTCGTCCCCTTCAGTGGACAGTTTAATTGAGTGGACTATCAATTAAAATTTTGACTCGTTGTTTGGCACTTTACGACAATATGGTACTACCTCTAATCAAAAACTTACAACATTGGTACTGGTTTACACACGTCCAACAAAGATAACCCAAGATTTGGTAACACAGCCACATACTATCGAGTACAGTAATTGATACAGACGTGGCTGTGTATCGTAATTGGAACTCGTGTGTCACACAATAGAATATCAACCAATTATCGAACGAGCGGCGCAATTTTCTTCCATGTAAGTGTTTTTATTTTGAAACCATTGAAATCGCTAACGAGGGTGCATAACAAATGTTATTTTGCATATAACATCTGGTCTATTCATATTGCACTGTTGGGCCCTTCACGTTTATATACACAACTTCACGCTAAAGTTTTATAGCCCATATATCACATTCATAACTCTCTTGATACAAGCACGTTGTTTGCGATGACTTCTCTTTACAGTATAAGGGGGGTGGGGGGGTCACCGGCCCACACATAAACAATACGCCATACGTCATGTGGGAGAGAAGTACCTTTGAAATCGCGCCCAATTTGCCCGCTTTCCTATAAAGAAAAGGGTTTTTATTTTTTTTTCTTCTCTTTGTTCACTCACTGCACATCCATGTTTCGAGATTCAAAATGAGATAATTTTTAAATGCAACTATCGCCTCATAACCACTAGGAAGGACATCGGCTTACGATGTTAACAGTTAAGACTCTTAGTTTATCAAGCCTCAGTCTTTATTATAAAGACCTTATAATGTAGTGTCGATAGAAATCAATTTTTAACTCTCGAATCACTGTTTACACCAGTCTGGTAAAAAGCAGTACCCAGAATGTTTAAAGTTAGATCATCGGCTCACAAATAGCTGTTCAAGCTAGACCGCAAACGCGGTAGTACTGGTTAGTCGTTATTTATTCAAAGAGAAAACCTGAACCTCTAATGTTAATTTCCCTTTGTTAGGATTATGTACACATAAACACACACACACACACACACACACACACACACACACACACACATACACACGATGTCCTATAATTGTAGTAAAACTTTATTAGACAATTGTTTGCATTTAATGTGCCATAAGAATATATGTTTCACGTAGTTGTTGTTTCACAAGCTATTATCATTAAACTGTAGGTCTAATCTTAACTATGTGGTTAATACGTGCACTACACGTCTTGAAGCGGAGAAGGGAAATGCGCTTTGCTGATATCATTAAACTAAAATATCTGGATGTTTCACTACTTAACATTAGATTTAAATTTAAATACAATATTAGTCGGGGGACTAATAGCCTGCCTATAGAACGTCAGTGGGATATCTCGATTTAGTTCTTTTGTTTTAGTATGTACAATTTGTAGGAAAGTGACTACCGCAGAGGAAAGAATATGTACGATGAAAGTACAGGTAAAGTATATAACATAAATCAGCTAATCGTATACTCGTTTTATTCCGATTCTAATGCGATGAATAAATGAAAGGAATTGGGATTCTCGCCCTTATACTTGATGTGATGCCTCCAATATTGTCGGTTTCTTACGTAAAATAAAACTAATGGACTTCAAAGCACTACAACGTTCGCAGCCATTAGCGAGTGCCTGCATAGTATGTAGCATCCCATTGGGCCCATTGCCCCCTAAACATTAAAAAAAACCGCGGTTTCACTCGCTTAAGTTTCGATTTCATAGAAATAGCGGGGTTTAGTGTACTTTGCCGCTACTTAGACCAGGTTAATGTAAACAGAACATTTCATGAGAATCGGTCGCTGCTTCGTTGGACTTCGACTACAAACAAGAAAATCTTGCGTCGACAAGCACTTTCTAAACATTCTAAACATTAGCGCAGGTGTTTAACGAACAAGTAATCCAACACACGGCTCAAGTTGTGTTCTCACTTACAACGTTGCCAATTTAAGAAATATTTTGTATCACAAATTTTACATCTTTATTTTCCATCAAGGGAAAAAATTAAATGAATGGTAGTGGCATGCTGTATTGCAGCGTGGGACTACCTCTTGCTAAATTTCGATTAACGCAATTGGTGACACTTGGTTACTATCGACGTCCATAAACATCCGCATGATTGTTATGCAGATGCTTTGCCGTCGCTTAATTAAATAAGAAACCTGCACAACCTGTAAGATACAGCATCTTGCGATCGTGCACTGTTCCAGACCTTATTTATAACAAAACCTTTTTAATGTCTGACATAATTTTCATTAAATTTGTAAGGAAAATTCATTTTTAGGTGTTCCTCTCAAGAACAAAATACGCTCAAGTTCCCTTGCTTTGCATTCCGCGAACAAGTCCAAAGAATTCTGTCAAGTATTAATTAATCATTTCTGAACGTTCATGCTTTTGAAATGAGAGTACCTCGTGTAATATTTTATTAGAATTGCACTTCAGCGCTTTGATTGTATATACAACATACCAATTTTATTGAAATATTTTAATATTTAAATAAAATAAATATGAATGTTGTGAGGCGAGTTTGAGAGGCTCCGCACGTCTCTAATTGCGTGATACAGTTTTCTAGCCAACCACGTGCACGAGCGGATCGTTGGTAAATCAGAAATGTGCAACCTTTTCATACATTCTGGTGGCAGAGTTATCGCTAAATTATTTTGTATGAAAGCTACGGTAAACGGTCAATGCCGGTTAGCCGGCAATCGAAACGTATAAAATTTCACCAACAATACCTATAACAATACTGCATAGAAGTAATGACAACGATGAAATCAATTGGAAATCGTCAACATCTTAAAAGAGGTTCTATAATTAATGTCTTTATAAGAATGAAATCCCCTTTCAAGGTGATATAAACATGAATCCGTCGCTTAAAGTAACACAGAGACTTTCTTTGGACACAAAATATGTATACAATTCAATCCACTCGGCTGCCTGTCTATCCGTATTATCATCGACGTTAAACGAGGCGGTAGTAAAAACAAACCACCCGAACTTTGCTTAAAATTTACAATCAAAACGTTCCGTATCAAAGGGTTTAGTGTGGTACAAATTATAGAATTAGCGTTTAGCAAAATCATTATACCAAAACAATTTATAGTAATAGTAGTGAATAGCAACCACTATAAACTACTATTATTAATAGGAAGTAATGACACCGCCGTAAAGTGACTAACAGGTCGCAATTTGCGCGGTTTATTAACTATCCGGTGGCCCTTTGCTCAGTAGGAAAGGGAGCAACGCACCTGCATTAGAACAATAATGCGGACGGCTTATTAGCGTCGGTAGTCGTGAATAGGCTTCGATTTCTCTTTTGCCCTTCTACACTATAAAAATAAATAAAATTACTAACAATAATGTTATTAGTAGAGACCATAATACGATCGCTAATAATAATAACTATTAATTATTACTTGACTACTATTAGCTGTCGTATGGTGATACGCACGTGAGCACGTAACAATGAGTTTGTCTAACTTATGTACCTTTCTGACAGCTCTTACGATGATGGAAAACATCGTGAGGAAATTATGGATTCGTGTATTCAAGCCCAACATAATCTAGGAGTGAGCCGGGTTCCTCTTCTGGGTTACAGAGCCAATCCAGTCCATAAATTCCCTAGATTAGTTGGCCATATCACCTGATATAATCACGGGGCCTGGATGAAGAAGAAGTAGTAGATACCGTCATAGGCAATTTGCAAATCTGAACCTAAGTATAAAAATATTATTTGTGATTATTTATTTATATGACGGGTGCACGTTTTTATTACACTCAATTTTATATCATTTAGAAGACCAGTTTCTGGTGCATCAACGAATTAATTCACTTGCATTTTAAGAAACAATACAAGCATTCTTGTACAAATATTCTTGTGAAAATAATATGCTAGACTAGATAGAGCATTGTTCACGGCTGTAGAAAAAATATTTCAAAAATTGTAAATAACACAACATATAAGAAGAAGGTTTTACTAAAGCAAAATGTTTCATATTCAAGAGTTTCTCAAATATGCTTTTATAGCCGTGACCTATTTCGTAACGTAGCCAGTCTACTATATTTATATTCACAAGAATATTTGTGTATTAAACAGGAAGGCTTGTATTGTTTCTTAGAATACAAGTGAATTATTTCAGTGATGATCCCGAAACTGGCCTTTTTAATGATAATTTAGTGCAATAAAAACAATTCTGACATATATTTATTTTATAAAAGGCCATACACATAATTAATATTTAAAATTTAATCATTATGATACTATTCGTATTGTGGTTATTTTTATTTAATTAATAGCCTCGTCAAGAAGATGAAACGTTGCAACCTAATGTTCTTTTACAATACTAATGAGATAAAAAATCTGTGTAGGACGTTGTAGGTTTAAGCTTGTACCACACACCATGTGCTAGTAGGGACACAACAGTGGCATATGCAAATTTAAATCCAGGAGCCGTCAACTTCAATTCGTCAACTCCGAGCTTGTAACGGTTTTTGGAGTACTTTCCACTTAATGAATGCACAGGCTTAGAACACATTGTGTTTTTTGAAATATGATTAAAGTTACGTATACATTGAGCTAACTGACGTTATGCTCAACGCTTTTATTATCTATGGTTTAAATGTTTTTTTTTTATTAGGGAATTTAAATAAGGAAATATATTCAATGTTAAAATATTGGTGACATTAGAATATTTGTCGCAATCACAGATACTGAATAGCTTTATTCATTAACAGGATTTAAACATATTTAAATAAGATTCCACAAGATATAATCTACAAGAAAAATAGAGAGAGAAAAAAAATGCGAGTAAGTATGTCTGTAGGCAAGTGCTTTGCATTAAATAGGAGTGTCACTCGGCATGGAGACTGAATATACCACATGGATATTCTGTGACATCCTGTTGGAACACCGATATTCTGTGTCATGCTGT
>JAFELO010000131.1:42113-56864 GCA_017140195.1 Eumaeus atala
TACATAAAAATCAAACAAAAATTAAAAAGTCCGTTGAATAAACGGGAAAGATTAGATTCCAACACACTTTATGGATCATATTTATGAAACTTATTGAAGAGTTAATTTTACCATCACCATTTATACAGGCTATCAAATACCGCGGCTATCTAAAAGCGATCTTTTAGATGTCCGTTAGATTGCACACCAGGAAATTTATATTTATAAATACTGGCGTGTATTACATTTAAACTATACGACATTACAGTAAATTTTCGAGAACAATAGTTATGAAATTCGAGGCACGCAAAATGGAAAATACTTGGGAATTTTGCTTCGGTTAAAAAGTGAACATGCCCGATTGAGCGGGAAAAGAAATGCCCGATAAAGCTGTCATTCGCAACGTTTAATATTTCCACGTTGGTACCGCGGCTCAGCGCAGAGGTGTAACGTTCGGCAAACAATTGCAAGACATTCAGCTAATAGGCGATTAAGACTGTAACAAGTTTGTTGTGATGCAAACGTGATTCGTGAGATATATTAATAATAAATTCAATGAATGAATCTGAACGTCACGAGGCTCTCTTAGCAGTAACTAACCAGTGTGGAGGTGGTGTCAGTCCCTTAGGGGGCTGACTAGCGGTTGAGGTGCCCCGATGATTAGTTGTTCCAAGGTGCCTCACGAAAGGCACCCGAGGTGGTTTTTGTGGGTATTCGGCACTACAATGTACCGTGTGCCCCACACACCAATGGACCCAACCAGGGCCAATGAAGATGCGTAAATACGCTTCCCCGCGACAACAAAAAAAAGTCACTAATATTCGCAATGTACGGAACTACTACACTAAAACGTAAAGATTACAATGGATGAAAACCTGGATTGAATTTTTATGGCATGTGAAGTTGACTGACAACGCGTATGCTACTAGTGCACACAATGCGATGGTATGGCCTGGTAAACATGTGATCCAATTTCAAGGATGAGATCAATGCCCTACAAATAAAACATGTTAGATTTGTAACAAGAACATCTATCGGTACCTAATAATAATAATGACGTCCTAGCCGAATTTATAGTGTACAAGTGTGTGCCCAGGCACAAGTGCACTCCTTGTTCCCACATTCTCCTATAACGATGGGAAGGCAATCTGACACGAACGGAGCGAAATCAGACGCAGAACGGAAAGTTGGCGGTGTTAGATGTTCATGCCTCGGCATGCTCTCCGCGGCACGAAAGTCTAACACCGTGTGTATGTGCGTGTGTGTGTTTGTGTGTGTGCTTGTGTGTGTGTGTGTGTGTGTGTGTGTGTATGTGTGTGTGTGTGTGTATGTGTGTGTGTGTGTGTGTGCGTGTGTGTGGGTGTGTCTGTGGTGTGGCACCCTAGCCTTACGACAAAGTTCGTTATTTATTGACTACTAGGGCGCTAATTGTACTTTGTACAACCAGGTACGTATACGTGTTATCTCACTTCAGCCTTATTCAAATGAGTAGGTTTTCCGTTTCCTCGTATGTGTGTGATTGTAACCATAACATTAATTGTTTTTTACACTCATGGTACGATTTTTCGTATATGTTGAATTTTTTGTCTATATCAATATATAGGTAATTTACACGCTCTTGAATTGTATTGTCTGCATGAGAATGTAGTGTTAGAATGTGGAAGCTGTAAAGGTAACTTTCTCCTTCTTTTTAGATCAGTGTTAATATGATGTGGTACGGTTTTATGTTAATAACAATAATAGCATAATAACATTTAATAACATTTTGGCCCGACTCGCTCCCAGGACCCACAACTGTGGTGGAACATGACTACCACCAGACCAGGCAGTCGTAGACTAATATAATATATATAGTAAGAGGTCACTACCTCTCATGGCACTCTATATTTTAGTAAAACTAAAAATATATGTTTATTTTACCTCAAAATTTAGTTGTATATACTTATTCATTTTATTTTCAATGAAATCAAGAATTCAAGCAAAATACATACATACTTTTTCTCTACGATGGATGGAGAAAAATTATACTTTAATGGCACTAGGCCACACTTGATAGCACAGATAACGTCTACAAATCTAAATATTAGATTAAGAGTAGGCACTAGCAGACAGGCAGAGCCGGACCCTGTAGCTAATGTAGCGCGAGCGAACCAGTGGAGCGCGTAATGTGAACTGCACGCGCAACGACAGCGCCGTGCTATCTGCACTGTGCTGATACATGCTTCAATGTGATACAGGAAGTGCACTTCTATTATATCATAGACGTTCATCACATGCAGGACACATCAAGTACTGTAAGTCCTTGATGTGTTCTGCAGATTCATGAAACACGAGTGTTATATGATGATACAACGGCAATATAGTGTAACCACCATTCCTTGTCCCCTCCAATAGGCCATCGGAAGACAAATAGCATGAAATACGCGCAAAAAAACATAACTGTGGATTCACGGTAGTGACTTGTGAGCGAGGGTTGCCTGTCGTGCAATGTTGCAATGTACCATGGCACTACATCTCACTGAAAATAAATTAAAATTCCAATGAACATAACATATTCGCTACATGAAGTTGTATCCAAATCAACTAACCTGTGGTGAATTCCAACCATAAATCGATATCAGTCTTTATCCATTAATTAACAGCTGAACAAAAACCTCATTCGATTACTACTAACTTTTTAGTAGTAAAAAGTTAAATACCTTAACTCAGTATATAAATTGTGCCTTCATAAATAAATATATAACGTGGAACAAGGCTAACAGTTTCCCGCCGCGCCGTCGATTTTTCCGCGTAACATAATTTATCCCCCCAATAAATAACTAGAATTGGGAAGCGCATTTCATCATGGAAATTTCAATACCCTATAAAATATTACACATTTTACTTTCGTACTTGAAGTAAAAGTAAATATGTAAAACTTGTGATACAATCGTTCGTAAATTGGCAACATTGTAGATGAGAACGCTGCTTCAGCCGTGCGTTGGATTAATAGTTCGTTAAACAACTGCGATAAGATGAAGGTTTTAGTAAGAAGAAGTGCCTGGATTGCAGTCGAATTTTGCCGGCACGACCAGAGAGGTACCCCTCCCTCACATGGTATCGGCCTAAAGTGATAGCTGCGTTGTCGCGTTTCGTGCGGTTTGAGAGTAGTTGGTGACCCATTGGGGGTTGGAGGTCGAGGAGAGCAACGCATATGTACAATGTAATATTTGATAAACGGATCGGTTATCAAAAGCCTCCGAACGCTCATTTTCCCCTCAATAACGTATTTAAAAAAAGTGTGTACTGTATATTACATATATACATATTTCTTTGGCGTAGTGTAGAGCACGTTTTTGTAGCAAAGAGCATCTGACTAACAGTCGGAATCTTTGGGTTACTACCTACGCTATGGTTACAATATTTAGGATCTCATATAACAGAGCGCTGGTGTGGTGTGGTGTTTCCTAAAAATATGCAATGTGTACTAATTTTATTGCAAACAACAACAACATTTTAATGCACTCTGAGATTACTGCCGGTGAAAGTGTAACCACACGATAGTCCTTAGATTCGCGACGGAAATACGGACACAAAATGGGGACCACACTTGCCAATTTTTTGCCAATATTCGACTTGAATGGCCTGAGCCAAGTGCACTCGCACATTCCCGCGCCTGTGCTCATATGGTGCCGTAGGGAATGTCGAACCCGCTTTGGTGTTCAATGAATTTTGGCCTAAGTTACGAAGTTTGGTTCATTGTCATTAGTAAGTAACACCTGATACATTACAATAGTCCAGGTCTATATACTTTCTTTTTATAGTAACCTTATTATAAAAGAGACGAGAAATTGATGACTACCAATTATATTTAGATATTTAGGTAGACGTCCTTATTATTGTAATCATGCAAATGCTGTGCCCACATTTCATCTTAATCTTCGGCCGGCTGCACACAAACCGCACGAAACACGACGTAGCTATCACTTGACGGTGCTGTCGTGTTAGCGAGAGGTGTTCCTGAACGTGATTCGGCTGCAACGCAATATGGCCTTACCTACTAATTCTCTTCTGCTTTCTACTAATTCTAATCTGTACATGTTACAGACATTCTCTTCTTTTTATGTACAAAACAAAGCCCCCCAAAGCTGTCTGCCTCTGTGTGATCGATTTTCTCAAAATCTATTAAACGGATTTATATGCAATTTTCAATATTTTTTAATGTATATAGTGGCTCCAGAGAAGAGTTTCAGTGTAATGTTTAAACATCACATAGAATTAGTTAGTCAAATTTCACAGATCGGTATAATGTGGGTCTCAATCTCAAGATTTGATAGGCAAATGTAAAGCATTGTAATTTTTAATAGCATTCGTGTCTCACCAAAGTGAATTGCAAAAAGTGTACGTAAAACGAACAAAGAACAGCGACCACTGCATGGTAAGACGATGCGGTGCCACGCTGTCACATGTAGATTGGTTTTTTATGTTTTTTATATAGTATAGAGGGACAAACGAGCAATCGGATCCTTTCAACGAGTACCACTGTCCATGAACATCAGTATAATTATGCCGATGCGTTTCCCTCCTTTTCACCTCACCACCAATGGGCCACCGGCTGCTCACAAACCGCACGAAACGCGTAGGTGCCACTTTACGGCAGAGAACCAAAAAATCACACGTCGCCTAAACCACCAAATAGATTTATTTCCAATTATCCATATATATATTATAATCCAATAATTTTTCGTTTTAAATTTTTAAAAATTCTCTCTGGATTGTTGAAAAGTTAGCATAATTAAAAAAAACCATTGGCATAATTAAAAAAAAATCTCATATCTTCTACCATTAAGAAACGTATTCTATAATACCCCACACGATGTTGCATTTTTAGAGGGCTACATCCAATCCAATCCAATTTTCAAAATCTACTATTAATTTTGTAGCGGTTCACAAATCACGGCACACATTCACAAACACACAGTACTGATTATATCCGAGTAATAAATTTGTAAATCAATATATTGTTGGGCAATGACTATATTAAAATATTTCTACCTATACACGTGTATAGAGAAACCATTATATTACAACGGTTTTCAATTCGAGTAGGTTCTTGATCTATCTATAGACAGTTAAAGTATGTTAGTGACAGTGCGTTTCACAAAGTAGTGAGACCTCGCTTATAATTGTGGCACTGACTTCCAGGACCACCTTCATTCTCTTCTGGGGGTAATCTCATGTCGAACGATAAAGGAAGATATAGACTCTTTCTTGTCGTGGTGTTTTGGCTGAGCTCATCTAAAAATTGACTAATTTAATGACATTATTTGTGTCTTTTTGTTGGATTATAAAGTATATTTCAACTGTTTATCTCAATATTTCCAAGGAATTGGTACTTATCCCGGTAATGCCGCGAGGCATGCCAAGTTTCAATATAAAACCACTTAATCGTTTTGTATAGCCGGATAGCCGTGTCTCCGTACCGGGAAAGTTCAGTTTAAATGATTAAATGTTCCGCGGCAGAATTCCTTTACGCGGTTTCATAGATATGGAGATATTTAGTGCCTCGTAACTATATAATAAAAATCGTTAACGATTCTATAAAGTTTATGTCGCTGTGTGTGATAATGGTGTGTTCGACATCATTATTATAATGCTTAAATAATAAATAATGAATGTGCTACATTAATATTGTTCTACTAAAATAGGTTTGCTATTAACATTTTGATAGGTCGTCCTGCGTTGGCTATTGAGCGATTTTAATGTAACCTTTGAGAACTTATCAAACTATTAACGAAATCATATATGTTGCAGCATTTCAAAAATACGAGTCCTCTCGTCAAAACATCTTAGAACAGAATTGCAAGGTACAGTTTTATAGACGCGAGTAAGTCGATCAACTATTAGACAACTGTATCTTGTGAATTTTCACAGGTGTGGAGTTTCGCCTGTTTCCTTTATTCGAGATTAACTTGGTGCTTCGGGGAATAGATACTTCGCTACAGGGGTATTCGCTTAAGAGAACTTTTGTATTGTATCTGAAAGTCAAATGTAGATTTAAACTTGTCTATCCAATGATGATGTATCATATGTTCGAAGAATATACTCCTTTTACTCATAATATTTAGGTCACAGTCAGTCTCGTGTAAGCATGTTCAACCATAATCGTCGTGGGTTCAAATCCCTGGTTGGGTGTCATTGGGATTGTTCAATTTCTATTAACAGTCGGAAGTCAATAAGGTGACGGTGTTACAACTGCGTGTCATGGAGAGGTTCACTTGTATGCCACTTTTAGCGGTCTTTTATATTTCTTTGCGGTCGTGTCGGATTGCCATCCCATCGAAATAGGAGAATGAAGGAACAGGGAGTAGAGTTGTGCCCATGCACACACTTATGCACCATAATATGCCCAGCGCATTTGGCTGGTTTCTATGGAGATGGCCGCCGTGACTGAAATTTCGCTATATTTTTATTACAGCCAATGTTTTTTTATTTCAGACAATTGAAACAAAAAAAAATTGAAGTGCATTACTTTTTATCTATTATCAAGTGTCTGTGAACACCAAAAAGTACGCGATGAAGGTACAGGCGGATAAACAAACTATTTCATTTGTTATGCTAAAATACCATAGACCAACAGAACGGGAGAAGCTTCGCGAAATAACTTGCAACGTTTTAGCGTTAATCTTAAAAATAAATATTTTTGTTGAAAATAATAATAAGTATAATTATATCTGTGGTCTTATCACTGTCTCGTACTAAGAACCATAAAGACTCTAAAGACCATAAAAACTAGATAACGGATAAATATATTTAATATTTTTTTTATAAATTTCAGTAGTGTTAAATATTTAAGATTTTTATTCCACAAATAGTTACTATAATTCATAGATGAACATCCATGACTTGTGTGCGACTCGAACCAGTGACGATTTATTTTCGTATTTAATAAGATGTATTTACAAAACAAACTCAATTAAAAAAATACTGAACATGCCTATTATGACATTGTCACTAGGTGCAGACATAAACTTTAATAATCTACTGATCAAATCGGAGCGTAGCGTAACTAAGCTTATTAGGCAAATATGTTTATAATGAGTCCAGCGGATCCGGTAGACTTTGTCCTGCACGACACAGCAGGCTATCATCGAAACAGGACCGCACTGCCATCAGATAAGTGCTTCAGTTGTGTACCCAAACCGTCCAGGTATCCATGTGAAATGTAGCTACAAAATTTCAGCCTATCGTTTTGCTGCGCGAGATTTCTTTTGATTGCGTGTAACATCTAATCTGTTGAATTATACGAAATGAAACAGAATCTCTTGCAGCACAACTAAATATGTGCTAATTTCGATATCAGTGATAACTTCTAAAGTACATATATACACGTAGTGAGGAAGTAACGTGTTGTGCCGGTAGGTTGGGAGTGCAAGTACCGACCTCCCCGGCTGTGCCAGCCCAATATGGCTGCAATGCAGCAATGTCATTACTTTTTACTAGTTTCGATACCGATCCAGATGTCCAGATGTCACAAGGTGTTAGAAGTTTTAGGAAGGAGTCATAGTAATTATCTGGATGTTCATGCGCGTTGGTACGCGTAAAAAGGTTCCGATTGCTCATTTGCCCACTATTCTAAAAAAATAGAGTGCTCGACAAATTTGTTAAGTTGTCGCAGACAGCTGTAATTATTATATCTTGCTGTCTTGGGTGAAATTTTTGGTTTTTAATTTGATTACGTTTTTCACTGGGATCTGCAGCTGTTGACGTTGGCAACTGCTGCTATTAAACGCCGTCGCGTTATAAAATCTACAGCCAGTGACTATGCTGAAGCTGGATCACCATTTCATTACATGTGATAAAGATGATCCGTGAGGTGGTTGAAATTAAAAAAAACATCCGAACTTCATTACAATAGGTGACTGCGTTCTTTTCTCTGCTTGGCACTAATTAATCAACATATCAAATCTCATAAGCACTGTTTGAGATAATCGGAATAACATCATCACATCTGAAAGCTCACTCCATCCGTGAACATGGTTGATGTAAAGCTTCTGAAACGTAGAGCTAGTTAAATACTTAAATAAACCACGACACATTCCGTAAACATAATCAGTGTACTAACATTCACATACACTAAAAACATTAATATGCTAATAATTCTATTAAATTATTGTAGCAATTAAACAAATTTTATTTTAATTTTTTACTTAAGTGTAATAACATAAGTGATTAAGTACGTCAAAATTCTTTCCTTTATTTAAATAGAAACCTAAATTTATGGCTACATATGAAGACACGTTTCCATAACAACGGGTGCCCATAGCAACCCTTGTTTATTCAATACTTGAAGGCATTACACTAAACGATCCGTAACACTTAATAATGGTGGTACTTCACGTGAAGCGAGGTGATCAGAGTGAATTCCTCTACGAGACGAATATCAGCTGCTCCGTAGATGATGTGGTAAGGGACGTTGTGGCTATATTCAATGGAAGGCTCAAGGTTACGCGCATTTGCTACGAAATGGAGGAACTACAGAAGCATGGGACCTTTCTGCCCCTGGAAATGCAAGGGCTGACAGAGGAGCAGGTAACATTGCTTAGTACACCTTTTTTCTTGTTGATGCGGGGAAATGCATTTAGGCGCCTTCGCTGGCGCTGTGTGTGGCCCAGTGGTGTGTGGGGCTTGCGCCACATTGTAGAATACCCACAAAAACGACCGCAACTGCTATCAGTGCCGCCCTCTTGGAGGTGCCTCGAAAAAACCAATCATCAGGACACTTCCTGACATAAATAAGAGAGATCTATCTAATGTAGTTTTACAACAAAGTTTAATAGTTTTGCATAAACTATATTTTTTTTTAATAAAATAGTGCCACGAACGATTGAATCCTTTTGACGACTACCGACATCTTGTCGTCACGCGAACGCGCTACCGTCCTTTCCTCTTTCCCGCCTATGGGCCACTGGTTACTCACGAACCGGACGAAAAGCGACAACATAGCAGTCAATTTACGGTGGTGTAATGTACCTCGCCGGTCGTGTCGGCGAAATTCGTCGGCAATTCTGCATGTCACTATCTCTTACTAACCAATAATATAACACTTATCTGTCGTTTGTTTTTAATATAAAGTTTATTTGCTTTCGACAGCATGTAAATAGTAAAACGGTTGCAGCTTTGACCACCTGATTATTTTAGATCAAATTATTACTCTGTAATACACATAACTTGATACTATTAAAATTTACATGTTACAGAACATATTAAAGGCGTTATTATTATATTGAAAAATTATTTGATTTAATTATGGGAGACCGCAGATTATGAACTAGAGAGATAGCCGAGATTATATGCATGTATTATGAACGAACTCAAAACATCATCGTCAATAATTCTGTGGTTCTCGAGTGGTAGCCCCACATCGGAAGACGGTGTGCGGGACGGCCTCCTACCCCATGGACTGGCGACTTGGATAAGGTGACGGGGAGCCACTGGATGTTAGTGGCCCATCAAAGTGGCCTGTGGCGCTCTGTGGAGGAGGCCTATGTCTAGCAGTAGACGTCGTCCGGTTGCTGCTGCTGCTGCTGCTGCTGATGTTGATGCCTTCATCATCATCATCTCAAGGTGTCTGTGTCTGTGAGGTGGGTTCCGCGACTGCTTACAGTTGAATAAAAATAAATAAAGGACGATATTCACTATTTCACGTGACAGTTTGGAGTTATTTGAAGCCGATGGAGGCGATTTTTTGAATCGGTTTGTTACAATGGAAGGAACATGGGCTTATTACTGTACGCCAGAAATAAAACAACAATTGAAACAGTGGAGGGGGCCTGGTTCACCACCCTCTAAAAAGGCTAAGGCGATTTTGTCGGCAAATAAGGAAATGGCTTCAGTATTCTGGGACTCGTAGGGTGTGAATGAATGATTATCTTGACAGAGGATAGATTATATACTCTGACTGCTACTGTGTCCTTCTATGTCGTTTACGAGAGGAAGTAAAGGAAAAGCATCCGAAAATGCTCAGAAGAACAGTCCTGTTTCATCAAGATAAGGCCCGTGCTCACACGTCTGTGCAACCAATGGCTGAAATCCAGCAGTAGACACATATTTTGACTCTAAGGAAAAATCTTTTTTTTTTTTAACGGTCTAAATGCTTTAAATCGAAGATGGCAAAAGTGCATGTAACTTATTGGTGACTATGTAGAAAACTGAAAATATAACT
Organism: Eumaeus atala; assembly: GCA_017140195.1. Taxonomy (NCBI): domain Eukaryota; kingdom Metazoa; phylum Arthropoda; class Insecta; order Lepidoptera; family Lycaenidae; genus Eumaeus; species Eumaeus atala. The sequence continues at coordinate 52,297 of JAFELO010000131.1, forward strand.
GATTTAGTATATTTACTAACACAACTGTTTATTTTCTTGGTTATGCCGAATAGTTTTCAATCCACCTTCGTACCTACATGTATTGATGTAGATTGGAACATTAATAAACAATTATCTGATTAGCTTAGGTTATACTTTGTTTAAGTTTACACAATACTTTGCATACTTTAAGATAAAGGAGTTAAAGTTGAAAGATCCTTGGGCGAAGCGCTGTGCCCCCGCTGGGTATGTGGAGGCCAAAGATGAGATGGGCCGGAGATGTGGCCTCGCACCTCCTCCGGAGCTCCAGGAAGTGATGAAGAAGGCAGCCGAGACCGCCAAGGAGTATATTAGCAATAAACACGTAAGGTCTACTTACTCCTATAATAATAGTACTAATAATTTATGAACTTAGATTTTTATCATAGAAATACATATAATGTTAAAAACACGTTTGCTGTATGACAATAACGCTCTTTTCGTTAATAAGTGGATTTTGTACACATTTGATCCTATATCAGTAATAAGGATATATCGTTTGTGAAAATTTTAACTTTAGGTATTCTGTTCATGAGATAGCGCCTGATGACGGACAGTCGTATAGACATATGGACAGGAGAACGAGACGGACAGTGGAGTCTGTTTACCCTTGGTAAAGGAACCCTTGTCTGTCCCTTCCGTCTGGTCGTTATTTTAACCGGTATATAGTATAAAAGGAATCGATTAGGTAAGGTCTTAGTAAGAGGTAGTACCATGCTCCATTGCAGTGCTATTGGACCGGCACGACCGGGGAGGTATCTCTCGTTCACTTAATACGGCGGTGACATACAGTATCGCGTTTCATGCGGTTTGTTAGTAGCCGTCGGCCCATTGGGGATAGGTAAAGATGATTACAGCACACCACATAGTGATTATGCTGATGTTCATGGGCTTCGGTGGTCGTAGAAAGGCCCTGTTTTCTCGTTTGTCCTCGCACACTATAAAAAAAACCTCTGCACTTAATCGGTACTGTTTGGAGGACTTCGCACCGATACAATCCCTTTCGTCTCGTCTTGTGCAGATTTGAAACGCATAGCCATGCGTCGTGTATGCGGCTTTCAGGCGGGTGACACTGCTCTCCTGATATCTAACTGCTACCATGAGGATTCTTATATTCCAGTAGTATAGAGAGGCAAATGAGTAAAAGGAGCGTCTACTGACGCACACGACATAGACATCCGCATTTGTGTATGCCGATGCGCTGCCGTCCTATTCACAACCCTCCCCACCCATGGACCATACAGATAATTTTACGAAATTAAAATACAATTATATTATAGGTGGATCTAAGGAAATGCATGACACAGAAGGACGTGAGCAAGGCTCTTGATGAACTTCGCGGCGCTACTAAGATCGTTTTTCCCGCTGGCCTGCCCCCGCACGACCCTGTAAGAATGGAGCTCGATAACGTCGAGGATCTGACGGGCACGCAGGCGTCCAATGAGGTCGTGGATCCTTCCAGAGCGTGCCTCTGGGCCTGCGGAAAAAAGTTTATCAGCGGCAACAAGCTGAGCGACCATTTAGGTTTGTTATTACACTATTAGAGTCAGTTTTGTGAGAGGTAGGGCCATACTGAATAGCAGGTGATATAGATATGCATGGTAGATACTTCTATCATAAAACCGCACTCACACGACGGGTACGGGGGGGGGGGGGCGTTCATAATTCTTTACATACAAAGACACCGCTTGTGGAGACTATAAAAACAATAGTTATTTGCATGTGGTTCGAGCAAAGCTATTTATTTATTATGATAAATAAACATAAAAACCTAGTGTGAACATAAATTATCATCATTATTATGCCTAAGTTCATACAAACTAATCGAAATGTAAACAGTATTTCTTACACTTGCTGAATCTTGCCCAATATTTTAGGTAAAAACGACAAAACGAGGATCACCGTGAAGCTTTGCTCAAGCAACGAAGGTGCACCGGGACGTGAACCGATCATGACTGAAGATGAACGGAAGCAGCTGATGCTCCAGGCTTACAGGAAGCAGGAGGAGTGGAAGAAGTTGGAACAGGACGACGATGATCATTACATGAACTCCAAGTGGGCGGATGGACAGAATTTGAAGAGACAGTTTCATGGTCTAGACAATATATCATGGAGGCCCGGTCCTCGAAAATAAACAACAATGTTGCTATTGTCTTTTTGTTATAGGATGATATATGATGATGAGATGAAAGATATCCATTCATGTAAGATAATAAACTGACACAGTAAATTGATAATTTAGTAAACAATGAATGATACAAATAGTAAATATCAAAGAACATTTTTATTCTGTATTTAATTATATAAACGTAATAAAAATATGTCTTAAAATATCATCATGAAACTGACTTTATTAAAAAAAAAATCTTTATCAATTTCAAATACATGACGATTTTTTTTATCTAAAATTATCAATTTCTAAACCAACAAAATATATATCATTAAATATTTGAAAACAATCGATTAAATGTCTGATGTAAATTTACTTTATTGGTTAGCTATGAAATGTAATTTAAAATATAATAAGAAAACATCAATAATTACTAATTATTTCTATAACATTGAACTATTCGCATATCATCTTAAAACGAATAGTGCTTAGCACATAAACAAACTGGCAATTATCTTTATACTTACGCAATGCAATATAAAATATAATAAGAAAACATCAATAATTACTAATTACTTCTATAATACTGAGCTATTCGATGAGTAAACACACAAATTTATTGGTTACTGATGACTAGACAGAAAAACAAAGAGGCTGCGATCATTTACATCTTGTACTTTCTACTACCACAGATAACACCTATCCTTGCAAATCTTTTTATAAAATCATATGAAGATGTATTGGGTCTCCACTCACAGTATTATATAATTACATAAACAAACTTCAACCATACCAATCCTAACACTCCCGCGCCCAACATTCAAATCAGGGTATACTAAAGCAATCCTTTTTCCTTTCATACCCCAAGGCTTTATGAATTTCCATTGATTCTAAAGCTACAAAAACAATTCGATTGTACTAATACATATGCGGCAATATAATGTAAACATTGCGAGTTATTTAGCAACGAGATTTTGGTTCATACGTAAACAAGATGGAGATATTTAATAAGAACAGAGTGCTTATAAATCTTTGGGCTTTCTTAAAAGTGCCTCCATTACGTTAATTCTAATTTAAGTTGCGCTGAACTTGACTCTTAACTTGTCTTAAGTAATTTAGAAGGTATGAATTTGAATTAGCGTTTTAAGAATGCAATTTTTGTGTGGCTTTTAAAATGTTGTATCCTGTTAAGTTACTCGAAGTGCCATTTGCATAATGTGTCTTACATAAAGATTCTTAAACTAGGCTCAAGTTTAAACTATTTGAGAGGTAAATTAGTCACTTTGCTTATTGTTTAATGTCGACGTAGTCTCTTTTTACTACATGCAGATTTGATGTATGCAGTTGAACAATTATAATAATATCTGTTGGACTTATTTCACCACTTTAATCCAGTCCTATGGTAAGTACCGCAAGGTCTTGTACAGAGTCTGGACATCATCATCATCATTGTCAGCCCTTATCGGTCCAGCAGTGGACAAGACCAACAAGATACAAAGGACCAACACTTCCGATCGTTACTCGACTCATCTGCCACCTGTTCTTCTGAGTATATGCGACCAGCCCATTGCCACTTCAGAGTGAGCACGTGACGAAGCTTCCGGAGTGCTGCCCAACCCAACTGAATCCTTCTGTAGGCTTCCTTCTCGAAGTTATGTCTACCTAATTATTGTATTCGTCTAGGACTCCGAGAATAGCACCATCACCTTCGTCTTGTCCACATTCATCGTAAGGCCAATACATCAGGAGGATTCATTTAGGCTGTGCAACATTTACTGTAAGGTCTCCAACGATTCTGTCAACACAACGATATCGTCAGCGAAGCGAAGATGTGAGAGGTACCCGCCGTTAATATTTATGTCACATTCTGCCCAGTTTCAAGTCTTAAAAATGTCCTTAAAAGCATTACTGAACTGTTCAGGGGAAATGACATCCCCTGTCGCACTTCTTAATGCAATTGGATTGGCCTTGTTTAACCTCCCGGAATCAGAACAGACATAAAAGCAGCATCATACAATGCTCCCAGTACTTCCACGCATCCCCAATCGCTGTGAAGCTTCCAGAACAGCCCAGGTTTCGAAAGAGTTAAACGCTTTTCCATAGTCCGCAAAGGCACGGCACAGCGACTGATTGTACTCTGTCTGTCTTTTGTACAACTTGCCTCATGGTGAAAGTGTGGTCCGTGGTGCTAAATTAGGGACTAGACAACGGATATATATTTAACATTTTTATAAATTTAAATTTTATATATTCAAGATTTTTATTTTAAAAATACATATTATACATATATAGACATCTGTGACCTAGGCGGGACTGGAAGCCGAAACCTCTGGCGTAACACGAGGACTAACCTCCACGTTACCAACTGAGCCAGCCGGTCGTCGAAAATTGGGACATGTATCTTCATTTATGCCGTCCGGTTTATAAGTTTCTCAGACTC
>JAFELO010000131.1:56920-80916 GCA_017140195.1 Eumaeus atala
ATATATATATGTATATACACCATCCACTCGTCACATATAAGAACAGTGTCTTCCTAGCCGAATTTCGGCCGCAACGGCCATTTCTATTAAGAGGAGCCTGCGCGGAGCATATTATAATGCACAAGTATTTACGCAGGCACAAGTGCTCCATTACTTTATTCTCCGTGATGTGACGTATCCAATATGACAAGATAAATGAGGCGCAGGACCGACGGTTTAACATGACTTCCAAGGCGTAAGGTGCCAAGTTCCTAACTTCGGACTGTTAGACTTGAATGATCTGTATCTCAACATGCTCAACTCTACACCACGAGGCAGTTATTATCACATACACAGCGTGACCGGCACGAGGTTGTACATTTTATAGCAGACAGTAGGTAATGTTTTTTTTATATTATAGGGGGAAAAAGTTGGCGAGCCACTTGATGACTACTAACGTTCTGATTTGCCACCGGCTACTAACATAATAAACCGTATGAAACACGTCAACGAGGCTGTCACTTTCCAGGCAGCATAATTATTAATTATATATTATTTAAATCTCAACCACTTCAACCTGGACACACACACGTGACAAACACACGGATAATAATTCCATTATGCTCAGGGACTCATAGACAACAACAATACACAAATAAATGTAATTTCAACAATTAATATACGTCAATGTTCGTTTATTTAAATCATTAACATCATTATGTTCGACGTGTTTTGACATCCGTTATCATTATTTGCAGTCCATTCATGCATTAACACAATTTAGGAATTCATATTTTTAGTTCATATAAGCACGTTTATAAAGTTTCTCGGTTTACTGCAGATGTCATTCGACCCAAGATGTGACATTGGTTTTTGTTTGATTTCGAGTACCCACCGTACTAAAGGATCTAAAACTTGTATATCGTAAAAATGGAAACCAATATTTTAAATGAAATTCTCTCACATATCATGAGTGAAGTAGCCACGCAGTGTCTATCGTGGTCTTTTTAGGAGGCCAAGGTGGCTTCAGGGGTGAGTTAAACGGAAGAATGAAGAATAAAAAATGCAATATGAAGTAGAATCATTTGTACCTCATAACGCAATTTCTAGTCGATTTGCACTGAAAAAAAAAAAGATTTTGTGCAATTTGTACTGCTTGCGACGAGAATTTCTACTATAACCGAACGTCTATATTCTTAGATTATGAGACCACCATTTTAAAACGTATTAACATTATTTAGCAAAGCAGCTATGAACGTCTATTGACTTGCAATTACGCCGGATATATCAAGTGAAATTATATATTGTTTAAGCTCCAAATAAAGGAGAAAGTGATAAATAAAAAAAACTCACCACGTGAATTAAAATTCATATTTGGAACACGATCAATCACGTGTCGTTGCAATTTCGTTGACATCTTTGTGCCTTTATTTGACAGTTTCATAATTACGATCCTCATTAGCGGTGACATACCGGTTGTATCCGGATGTAGCCGGTTGCGGCTGATTACCGGTATTACCCACAGGCCGGTAATCCGGTGATGAATGCTATGAGGGTTTGTTATCGCAGGTAATAAATACCACTGCGGTCTTGTCGGGCTTTATTGACGGATTAAAATATGATATTGTTGTTATACTATCCGTGCCCTGTAGATTTATCTGCTTAAAATCAGTTCCATGGAAATATTCAATTTCGGGATAAAAGTATTTTTTACTATTTCGGAGCGAATTGTGTATGCGTGTATATATATAATACGTGATTTTTTTATACTACTCCTAATCCGTTCAAAAGCTTTGTTTGAACTTTCTAAAAAAGTTTTATTTTTTCACGTAAAAAAATTTTGATGACAACCGACGCTCTCATAATTGTTATACAGATGTGCAAATTTTTTTCATAACATAGGGTAGGAAGAAGAGTGTTAGTTGGGTACATAATGGGAATATCATACGCCATCCAAAAGGCATACAGTATCGCTATGCAGTGTTATCGTGTGAGTGACAGGTACCTCCCTGGTCATGCCGCCCTATAACTTGAATTTTGACAATGGAAATATCAAGTTGTGCTTAATTATGTTGAAAGTAGCTGTGTTCTGCCATCTCAGTTAACAAGAATGTTTAAATCTTACCTTTTTTTTTCAAATTTATTTCATTTCAAGGATATCAATAGTTTGCATGCGCTTATCTGATTATCTGTTAATTAAATTAAACACAAACTTGAATTTCGTTATTGTAACATAGACGAAATACTCTAAAATAGTGTGTCCACACAAAACAGTGTCCACAACGTTGTCTGGACTACAACCCATCCAATTCAAGTATTTCTAAGGCCCAGGGGAAAAGGTGGATCCAGGCGGTGTTAAAAACAATATTTTAATGGGTATGATATAATTATAATTGCCAGTTAGCCCGGTCAGTTTATTCTATAGAGCCCACTTAATATCCGCTTGTGACTCTTGGAAACTTTACTCCGGGAGGTATGCTTGTGGATAATCATTTCTACATCCCCTACTATTTTCTCATTATACACGTAATAAATTGTATGTATTGTATTATAAACATTGCATAAATTAAAATACTAATTGTAATGTGTAAATAATATTTGGGTACTTTCTAACATAGTTTACTACTTAGAAACCTCATGTGGTGTGAGGAGAAGAATGTGAAACTATAACTGAGAAGCATAACGCTTCACATCAACAACACTTGTTAAGAATTTAAAAAAATGGACAAGAGATATTAGGATTATAGGAGGAACAGGAGACACTTGGTGACTACCTAGTCGTGTTAATATATCTATATAGTATAAATATATTCCCTTGCTTTACCCCATCCTTTCCATTAGGAGAGTGTCATTGGCCGCAAGAAATGTGTCGGCACTCATCACTTTTACCTCCCCGGTCGTGCCGGGGTGACTCAGTAAATGTGCAACGCAATCCTCGTTATTTGCACTGCGAATGCTGATTTTTTTATAGTATAATTTTTATAGTTTGCACCCCGCGAACGAACAAACAACGTCCGCATTATCTTTGTAATGCAGACGCGTTGCCCTCCTTTCATACTCCTCTCCAATGGGCCACAGACTACTTAAAAACAGCACGGGACAGCATAGCTGTTGTTTTCGGTGGTGTTATGTGCGCGACAGGTACTTCCCCGGTCGAGAGGGCAAGTTGCGCTGTATTTTAGTATGGCGCAACCTGTCACTAAGATGCTGATGAATGCTAAAGTGCCTCAATCCCGTCAAGTCAATTCCGTTATTTCCCCATCCCCAATTCTCTCGGGAAAAACGTACAGATAGTTTGCGAAACACAAATTTTGTAATACCAACATTCAACTAGTTAAGAAACTGAGTAGAAATACTTAAATTAAATTACGAATTCAAAATGGCGTCTCGAGGTGTGGTGGTTTTATGCAATAACAATTACATTTAACTTCATGACTTCTTGCTTGTTCAGCTGATTATGTAACTACCTACTACTACCTACACTTTGAACTCTGTGTTTTCGCGTGTGTAAAATCAGTGTACCTTTGTTCTCATTTTACACATTTTAGTTAATTTGATCTATACTAATACAATAAAGCTCTGGAACTTACGGATCCGATTTGAAAAAATCTTTTTGTGTATACGAGCTACATTTAGGAGTAAGTTTATAGGCTACGTGTCATGAAGCTGCGGCCAAAAAGAGCAGATTAATGCGGTTGGAACCCGCGTGCTGCTTTATAAAAACTGCCTTGTTTATATAGTATATCGTCTTCAAATATGAATGGTTTCATACGTATCAACACAGGGAGTTTGCTGCCGCAACCAAGTCCACGTCGCTTACAATTTTTCATAACCCCATTCGCAGGAGAGCGTGTGTTAAAAAACCTTTGAAATGGAACATTAATTACCGCCAACAATATACTATTTTATCAAGGCATTTTTCGGCGGTAAAAATTTTTTCGTACGAATGTGGCTAGAAAAAGCGATGTTATAGACTCGTTTACTGCACCAAATCTTATCTGCTAAGGCGTCTGGCAATGGGAAGATTACTGCCGATAATATACTGTATTATCAAGTCAATCTTCGGCTTTAAAAAAGCTCTCGTGCAAACAAGGCCAAGACTTTTGTCAGTCACTACCTTCTCTCATGACTCCGACTAACATAACTAGACCTACAAACATTCGTGTTTTATTGTGACGGCGATATATATCTGTGGGCCACATGGAACTGACAAGCCACACGAACTGGGATATATGATGGAAGCGAGATCCACCTCCCCGGTCGTGCCGGTCAAATTCGGCAAAAATGAGCGCAACTATCGTTTATTGAACCCCACCATCATAGGAGAATTTTAACATTTTCTCCCGATCAGGGTCGCTGTATAGTTGGCAAAGCGTCGAATGAACCGTTTAAATAGTTTTACAACACGAGGCCAAGTAAGTAACAAAAAAATTGAAGATGGACAAAGACTTGTAAAAGATACGTATCTATCTGTAAACAAGACATTTTGGTCTGGAACAGAATTATTATATTAACGTAGGCACGTGATGGGAGTGTATGCCACCATCGGACTGGTACGAGAACACTGCACGCTTCGGCTACTGTTAACAAGATTACACGATTAAGAAAATTTTGAAAAGTTGAGGTTTTAATAACATTTAAGCCACTGGTGTTATATATCAATTATTAGCAGCCCGCCCCGACTCCGGGCGGTGATTTAACTAAATATGGCAAAAAATAATTGATTTACAAAAATATAAAAATAATTCAATTTCAGCCTCGTAAACATTACATGTTACAGTTACAACAAATTATATTTATGACAGAACAACGTCTGTCTGGACAGCTAGTTGTCAATTTAGCAGTTACGGATAAACATATTTGTTTTACATACTTTCATGGAGGACGTTGATAGGTTACAAGTTGAGATACTAAAAATAATAGTACCGAGACTTGTGAGAGAAATACATAAAGAGAATGCGGATGAAATAGTAAGGTATTGTAAGCTTGTGAATATGTTTGTTAAAGTAAGGGTTCAAAAAGAAGTTAATAAAAGATTTTCTAATGGCTAAAGAATGACTAACAAATTTACTAACAGATATAAGTATAACATCCCTCCAGTGAACAATACGGAATGTCTGTTGATATGGATGATTACAATGAATATTTGATTCCAAAATCTGTAAATAAATTGCGTGATGGACATAAGTCCATTTAACATACATTTGGATAAACAAATAAAGTATAAGACCAAGCTGTAGCGTTATCTCTTAACATCTTCATAATGTTATATGTAAAACAACTGTCTTATTGTTCTTTAATTATATCTGAATTGTCTTCGGTACATGGTTGTTACTTGCCCTTAATATATATCTGTGACTCACCCCGCTCAGATAAACCCCTTGAGATTTTCGTGGCTGGGCTTTTCTGTACTAAAATAAATGTTATATCTGTATCTTAAACAATAAAAGCAAAAAAAAGATGATAGTAGCAGCTAAATTAGAATTTACTTTGAAATTTTATTCACACCTTTGGTAACATTATCGAAGTTATCGTAATGATCAAGACGTTTAAGAAAATATTATATAGGTTACGTTTATCACTGATAATGTGAAATATTTTAAAAATCGGTTCAGCAGTTTCGGAGCAATTGAATGTTTCCTCTTTATAATATTAATATACACAATTACAACAAGTAGAAATACTATATATAAAGGATTTAATTTTTAATCGGTTTATTCAGCTTAGTTTCATCGTAGGTAATGTCAATTAATCGAAATTTCATACCCTCGTATACCGGATAACTTGAAATTTGGCATAATATACTAACAACAATTATGCATTTAGTTTAAGTAGTGATAAAAAGATATATTGTCAAAAGTGATATAAATCTAAAATGGCAACCGCCACAATATGGCCGATTTTATGGTCTTCTGAAACGCCCTTGTCATGGATAACAGAATCAATGTCGTAGCTAGTGGATCATTGCTAAGTATTATAAAGTAAAATATAAGTCATGTGTATCGAATAAAAGCGCCAGACTAGAAATATACCCAATTCTTTAAATTAAATTTTATTGTATAAAGATATTTTAGTTGTTATTATAAATATTCAGTTCTAAAATCTGGCCAAAGATAATGAAATAATAATAAAAACATGATGCCTCGCTTAGTGAGCAAATGGGATTACTATTTTTAAAGTAAACAATGATATTATCCACTTCAACATTTTAATTGTAATGTGTCTTTTTACTGTAAATAATGAGCCAATCCATGTCTGTATACCTACGGATATTGAGTTTCGTTCGCCCATAAAGTATGCGGAACCCGCGACGGAGCAGAGCCGTTGTTATCACGTGCGTTCTGCTGACGGAGGGTTTCCCAACTTGATATTTCACCGTCACGAATTCTGCACGCTTCACAGTTTAACCTCAGTGTTACAATAAAACTATCAATCAATATCACAATATCAGGTTTACAATAAAAATGTGTATTCTGATATTTTCTTCTCTGATATTTCGCTTACCTACCTTAAGTCCTGAAAAGATGAGTCGATTCAATCTCGGACAATATAATTGACAAGTGCAACACAATAGGTAACTAATTAATAGATGGGCACAAAGAATATATTTTGCCAGAAATAAGTAAATCAATGTAACACAATATATAATTAATTAAAACGTGTGAACAAGGGATATATTTTGTCGGAAATAAGTAAATTGTTGTAACAGATAGTGTCAGTACCACATACACATAAATTGTTGTAACAGATAGTGTCAGTACCACATACACATAAATTGTTGTAACAGATAGTGTCAGTACCACATACACATAAGTTGTTGTAACAGATAGTGTCAGTACCACATACACATAAATTGTTGTAACAGATAGTGTCAGTACCACATACACATAAATTGTTGTAACAGATAGTGTCAGTACCACATACACATAAATGCGGTGAGGTTCTCTCTTGGTTACAGTTACACCATACCGACGCAAAGTGATAGATATATGGAAGAGGGGTGACGCTTTCGCATGACCTCTGGTTATGCCGATATTTATGAAAACCATGACTGCTCGTTTGGGGAAGCAATGTTAGAAAATGTATTTATGTTATTGGAAGTTACAATGAAAAGCTACTCCGACGAATTTTTAAAAAATAATATCGTGGAATGGTACAGAGAGCTTTTTTTCAAAGATTGTACAAAGAGTACCTATTATTTATTCCAACGAATTGTACAAAGAGTATTTATTGATTTGAATAAAGCCGATTGGGCTCTGTTTGTGTAGTCGCGCTGCAGAATGTGCGCTTAAATGCGGAACACGCGCGTCCGTCAGCCCCGAGCTCGTTTAATGGCAATCTAATTAAACGTTTGCTTGAAACTTCAAGCCAATGCAGCGCTTTATCATTTCTTTGGTAGCACAATTTTAGACTTAACATTAATCAGGGATCGCTGCCATCATCAGTCGAAATTTTTTTTAGCTTTTGTCCACGGTTTTGCTTACAAAAGTCTTTTTCACGTGAAATGGCTTTAAAGTCAGACCAATGCATAGGGGTGTTACGTCAAGAGCTAGATCGTAACGAAATGGGCGATACAGCCTTACTTTAATACTTACAAATGCTATATCTAAAGAACATCAATATAGCAATTAATGAAATCGATGTAACGTAAAATCGAAATACAAAACAGTTTAGAGGCCATTAGGCATTATATTTCTGGACGGGGTGAATTGTCACCCCTGCAACCTTCTCAACGTCGAAGAGTATCAAAATTGATAAATAATATTTTCTCGGTTTCTTGTTTTAAAGTTATTATTTGACTCTATTAGCAAATAAAATTAGTAGATATCATCATTATCAGCCTCTATCGGTCCACTGCTGGATATAGCCTCTTTTTAGTAGATATATTAATAAATAAACACTTAAAGGGTCTTCATACAAAGAGCTTATTGATACAACAAAATTCAAAATATTGTACAGTATGGTACGAGATGGTTAACTTTTCTAGACGACTCAATAAAAAACAATTAATGTAGCCAATAGTCGTATAACAAAGGCTTTTATGAAATTTATGATAACACCCATACATCACGTTAGTACCAGTAATCTTGTGTTACAGCTGACCCCGCGACCCCGCGGCCTCGTCCCTAATGATGGACCCAATAAATCATGACTTCGATGAATATTGATGTGTACGGTGAGCGAAAGAAATTGCTAGTTGTAAAAACGGATGCTATTTGTTTTATCGCAGTATATAATTTTACATAACTACCTCATCCCGACGGGATATATACTAATAAATGTAATATTTATTCTAGAATATATTTATTTTAAATATCTTTTTCAGTCATCGTTTCTCATGAGAAAAGAAGAGGCTGATTCATTGCTATATCATAAAGTCTTGAAACACGTATTTTGCTTCATGTATTTTTAACATAAACTCTAATTAAAATGAAAATCATAAATATGTAGGAAATATTGTTACCATTTCGGCGTATCGCACTTAGTGCGAACTTAAAATACATAACAAGATTGCTACAATTTTCCCAGGTCTCCTCTACTATTATTCTATTCTATACTAATGAAAACAAAAAAAGGTAACGAAGCAGAATTGATTGTCACAAAAATACAAACCACTATAATTTTAGTTTACATCCCCGAGTTGTTTCCGCGGCGCCACGTCATGAAATATAAATAAAATGTCGCTACAAAGTCATGCAGCGGCATTCCGCGCTAAAGCCCTAGGGCACTTTGTGCTAGAGAAAATAAATACGTACAGTTAACAGTTAAATGTTATTTGTGAACAGGAAAATAATTAAGTCGAATTCTTATAGAACCCTAAAGAAACTTATGACAATATAAGATATAGATAAAAGTTTTGTGACATGATTGTAACGTATTAAAGGGAGCGAAGGGAAATGAGAGAACGAGGAAAACAACCGACAGAAATACCTTTTAAAGTAAAGAATTTCTGATATTTAGCTGTGATTCACGAGAGAAAAAAACTTTGTGAGATAACTTGAAAGGTACAAGAGGAAAATATTTAACGAATTCTAATACTCGCCAAGAAATATGTTCTATGGAGTTGTGCGACGGACTCACTTTCTTGCCCATGGACCATGCAATTTAAAGGAGAGGGTTGACTGACTCAAGTTGAGGACTTGAGTGAAAAAAACAAAATGTAGAAACACCTCGAACTTTAAATAGTATACTCCTGTTTATGCGTACAAATAAAATTGACATTTTACATTAGGGCGCAGGTAGTACCTACGTACGTATATAGAAATACTAGCTGTGCCCCACGGTCTTACCTGCGTATTGTACATAAGAAAGCAGTTATTTATTTTATCGCGACTTAACTATACGACATAAGCGATTTTTTTAGATCTTTAACTTGAATGGCCGTGAACAAATATTCAGGCTGTAAGATCAACTGAGACGAGGAAGAGACCATATAACACAATATTTTAGAGCTATATGTAGCCGTAGCATTGCTACGCTTTCGTAGCATTGCTACGCTTTCGTAGCAGATGCAGCTGAGAATAACGCGACCTGCATGAGGACCGGGTCTTAGGATGAGGTAGTGCAATGCTACATGGGAGAAGGAGCCATGTATGGTGCATGACACTACATCCCCCTACACAACGTTACTGGGCCGGCATGAGTAATAATAATGGGAATGTCCGTGGGCGTCGGTAATCTTCAAAAGGCTCCGATTCATCATTTGTCCACTTATGCAATAAAAAAAACTTAATAAGCAATTTGATAACGTTTGAATGTATAAATCGAATTTGTTAAAAAAAAAAGAGTAAGACAAGATTTAATTTGCAGCAGAAGCTATCCGCTACATTTGCATGAAGTGATTGCTCGGTCGAGTTAAGTGCGTTTATGAGAGTAGGTAGTGCACTCAGACATGACCAAGGGATGAATATACAAAATGCTTTTACTGCCCTTTTAAGCAAAGAAAGCAAGGACCCTTGCATTCTTTTAGTGTTATTTGTTTAACAAAAGTGAGTGATTCACTTTTATTATTAATAAAATAACACATACTAAAGTTTTTTAATCAAACTGTTGCTAACGATGTAAATATAAATTTAAGAGAGCGGGGCTTTAGAGATATTACTAAACTTACTTGTCTATTTTGATTATTTCATCTTTTCAAAGCATAAGTTTTAATTAAATTCTTCTTACATGTTTTACGACAATAATTAATTTTATCGTTAATTAAGAGTTAATTATTCATTATTGGCCTAAGCCCATGACATTTAAACGTTAAAATTTTGTAGTATACATATATTATACTCGAATTAGATGTTATTCATGTCAGCTGCGGGAGTGTGGTCTAAACTTGGAACATGACATAGCCGTTTGCTAAATTTAAATTAGGTTCTCAAGAACAACATTATATTGATTGCCAGCGATCAGCCTTGGCTTCGCTCGTAAATAAAAGAAAGAAATTATATACTAAAACATTTCTCTAAAATAGCTAGCTCACTCCGTATGCAAAAACCGCATGAAAGTTCATTCAGTAAATTTTGAGAAAATCAATCATATACATACAGTTTTTGGGCATATAATTTTATAAATAGTATGGATTATTGCATTGTAATGAACTGTGCTATCACGTAATGAAAATAAAGCTGTATTTGTTTTATTAGTCCAATTTCAATATTAAACTCGGTGTAAAAAAATACTTAAAATTTTCAACATGTTTCAATATAAGTAAGACAAAGCAGCTTCACTGTCGCGTTTCGTGCAGTTTGCGAGTAGCTGGTGGCCGATTGGGGGGATGATAGGAGGGCAACGGACCTACGTAACGAACATGCGTGTCCTTGGGCGTCGGTAGTCACCAAGGGCTCTAATATTCTCGTTTGTCCCCTTATGCTATTAAAAAAATAAAAAGCAAAAAATAAAAACACAAAAACGTCTTAGTAGTAACTTAATACTCTGAAAAATGGTACCATTCAGTACTGTCTTTGCAAAACAAAGTTACCAAGCGAGAATTGCGCATTCCGATTTTTTGTACGGACAATTTTTACCTTTCCCCCGCATAAAAAACTGTGCCTTAATGGGTAAAAAAGAAACCAAATAATTATTTAAGTAAATTTAAATTGGTAAAAAAATGCAGTTGAAGTTAAGATTCGAAATAATGCAACTCATGTCCTTGAATTGGTTTGTGATGATTCCTAAATCGATATAAAGTTATTATATTACTTGTGTGGACTAAATAATAAGTAGAATGTGTGCTTGTAACAAGATATGTAAACCGAAATAAAAAAATAAACCTAATCATCTATTTACTAAATAAAGTATCCACGGCTCAATAACCATGCTATTATCATAAATCCATAAAAATACCACTCTCCTCTATAAGCCATCCAGGCCCTTTACTACGCACCGTAATATGATGATCTCAAAAGCGATCTCCCTGGACGTAGCAATATCCCTTGCTCGCTATAAATAACGACCCGCGTAAATATTATATCGGCGTGGAGCAATCTAACCGGGACATAACATTAAGTGTTATAGCCATTCGGCCGAATACGATTCACTGTCATGAAAAATATATGAATCTAGGCGGTGAAGATTCTTGTTGGGTCCCCAAATATTTTCATCTTAATAAGAAAACTGTCACTTTTGTGGAGACAAGTCAGCCGGTCCAGCTGAAGTTGAATGACTGCCGGTGCTCGTAAAGACACCCATAGTCATGAAGTTTATAAGAAGTTTTAACATCAATACGATTAAGCCAGTACAATTGGAGAAATAAGAGTTGGTCACGACAAGTCGCACCATCACATCTTATTTCGTGAGCGATTATTTTAAAAGCGAAGGGATACTGACACACAAAAATTTCTCCATATCCAGAGAACACGTAGATGTGTTACCTTTCTTTATCCACTCTAACAGTCAACAAGGCCCAACGGCGGCCATGTTACAGCGCGCATGTGGCGCTCGAACTCCACTATCACTACACTTTAGGAAGAGATAGTGTCATGCATAGTACATGTCACTACATCCTCCTATGTAACAGAATTGGGCCGGTACGATTGAGGAGGTACCACTCGCCCACAAACTGACATCGTCAGTGTCGCGTTTCATGCAGTTCGTGAGTTAGCCGGTGTCCCATTGGGGGAGAGGGAAGAATGAGCCGCATCGGCATGGTAATTACGTGGATGTACATGGGCGTTAGTAGTCGTAAGAGGTTTCCGATTTCTCGTTTGCACCCCTATTCTATAAAAATAAGTGCAAGTGAAATGTGAGCGACAAATAAGTAAGTACCACGCTCCAATCAAATTACGCCGGCACGACAGGGGAGGTATCTCCCACTAACATGATACTGCTCTAAAAGTGATGGTTAGGCTGTGTTATAGAGTTTGCCAGCTGCAACGCATTTGTATGTGCGGATGTTTACGGGCGTCTGTACTCATCAAATAGCTCTGCGTTTGTTTGTCCCCCTAGGTACTAAAAAAAGGAATCTACACTTTCTCACGTTCCGAAGTCTGTTATGTAGCAAGAACCTTTTATACGTATATTATGCTACCTTTATTAGATTATTCTAGTATAGGTTTTATTATATAGTGTTGATGGTGATAAAGCCGAAGATAAGAATCGTGGTTAAAGCTGCATTTTGAGCCTCGTCTTTACGCACAAAGTTCCAAAAACAAGAGGCGAACCAACGACAAGGCTGTAAGGCGTTTGACTCCCAACAATAGACACTGGAACAAAGGGCGCGTGCTTCCGGTAAATATCGCAATGAGCCTGGATAAACCTTAAAAGCCTATCTCAAAAATGGCTGAGAATGAAGAATTTTTAGCTGTTATTTTACCATCTATTTGTTTGCGACCAATAACGAAGAGTCGTTGAATTTTGTTTCAGACAGACTTCCCTTTAGGACGTCACATTCTGTCACGAGTGAAGTTGACGTGGTGAGTTAATACCGATAGATTGACAATAATTACACCTGCTTTCTAAATTTCAAGTACACCCATAATCTCTGTGCTAAACATTTGCGACACACGTACAGACAGACGGATTTGAGAAAATTAGAAGGGGAAGGGGGGTTTTTGAAATTCTACCAAACCTTAAAAGTAAATCAACACCTTTTATCCTTTTTGTTTTTCATGTTACTCTTATTTATCAATTTTGTTATATCTTGTGAAGAAATATTTTTTTGGTATGATTCACAAGATATTCAGCAGAATAAGACCAGCATGAGCGTGGTTTCGGCGTCACCGTTATTATCGGCTCTTATCAGCCCACTGCTATATATAGGCCTCTTTGGGATGGCTTTGCGTTCATTTAATATCGGCTATAGGCTTACTAGCTATTAATTAATTAAACGCAAAAATGTAAAAGCTTAACTACTATAGGCTTTCGTGAATATTTTGATAAGCCATTAAGTGAATGCGGCGAGGAAAGGTAACATAGTTGCATATACCTCTAATTGTGCGGATGTTTATGGACGTTATCAGTTACCAGCCATAAAAAGTCTTATAGTACTAACTATAACAAATTTTTATTTCTTTTTTCACTTTTTGCTATAAGCGGTACTCATTTACTACTTTAATACGAGACTAAAGCGGTACGCTCAAACGTCCACTTCTTTAAAAGTTAAAATCCAGTTGGGCTTAGCTCGCCTAAAAACTATTTTAATATGGAAAACCCGCAAGAGTTTATAATTAAAGTTTTTTCACGCCAACTGCAGATTTACTTCAAATAATATATTTTAACTCATTTATACATATACTAGCGATCCGCTCCCGTTTCGCCCGAGATCAACAGGGGCCGAAATATATACACTAAAACCTTCCACGGAAAGCGCCCTAACATGGATGAAACCTGCATCGAAAGCCGATCAAGTAGATTAAAAAAATCACATAATGGCATACCACTTTTGGACACTTTGTTTTATAATATGCACCGCTGATACTTCTAAAGGCTATTATCTAAGCTCTTTACCTACTAAATATGTTTAATGAACTACATGCATTGCTTTTTCATTTATTATTTTGTCTTTTTGGACTTATTCATATATTTATACAGTATATAATTACTTCTCGCCAAATTGTTTGCTTCAAGGCCTATTTAAGCCATATTTGATCTTGATTCTTTCAATTATATCCGAGGAAAAGGTCACGACTGACGTAAAAAACCACCGACGGACAGACAGAAACATTAGCGTTTGTTTCAATACAAATGTGTTCCGCCAAAAGAACAACAATAACTTTGAAACAATTCTGGGTCATTTACGACGTTGTAGTATCGCTGACCAATTGGCTAAAGTACCAGTTCGTGATTATATCAACATCAGCTAAAGTATATGGCCAATTATGACCAGTTCGTGATCAATTATCGCGGCTATTCAAGGCCGCCAAATAACAGTGCTCACAAGAAATTACCTGCTAAAGCTGCAGTTATACTGACCAACTAATACAACATGCTGACCAGTTGAGTGGATTCTAAATGGCGCCAATGATCCGCCAAAAGTCGACAACTGTCACCGAGAAATATTAAGTACCTTATCGCAGCTTTAGTAAAGCTGACCAATTAGTGAAACCTACTGACCAATTGTGACCAATTCGTGACCAATTACATCCACTCTACTAGATGCTTAATCTCCTTTGATGGTTGGCCAATGGAACGGAGCTCTTGTTACGCTCTTTAGTTCGCAGGATGCGCCCATTCGGAACATTACTAAACGCAAAACTTAAGTAATATTTTACTTCAAATATTTCCGTACATGCAGCTAACATTATCGACTTAGGGGTAATCATTTCATAAAATAGATTTTAAGAGGTAGTGCCATGCTAAATTGCAGCGGAATTGGGCCGGCACGACCGGGAAGGTACCTCTTGCTCACATGATATCAGCGTAAATGGCATCTCCGGTGTAGAGTTAAGTGCGAGTAGGAGATGAAAGGAGGGCAATGCAGTAATTATGTGTTATATTATACGTTCATGCGAGTGTATTTTTTAAAAACATGCATAAAATCAAAAGCAAAGACATAACTTGAACACAATGTCTAACTTTCTTCTTGACATCCTTCTGCTCATATAACTTACAGTTTCGCATCATTCAAATGCGAAAATGTGTGTGCAAATAAAACTATGCCGTAAAGCGAAACTTTAGACAATTACAAAAAGTTATTAATTCACGTTTTTCCCTTTTACAGGTGTTAATTTGTAAAGTTGGCACAGTCAGAAACTGAAGTAAACGGCTTTATACAAGTTTGGTTCTGCAGCTTTAAATTAAATTATAGGCTGTTTTTATGGAGCCAAAAGTATTTTTAATCAAAGCAAAAATATGTTCTAGAAATTATGAAATGATCTTCATTATAAAATTTGATACATTAACAAAGAAGAGTATACTCATTCCATGATAGGATGCAATCGCCCAACAATTGGCTTAAAATATTACATCCTCTTTATTATTACAATAAATGTTAATAAAACTCATAATTTTAAATCCAATTGAGCGCAAGAAACACGAAAAAAGATCCACTTTTATGAACAATGAAAAATATTTGAATAAAATATTCCATTTATTTTAATAGCATTAAACACGATGCAAAATATACTACAAAAAGCTCCCTCCTCCCTCTCTCTAGCTTAAATTGTTTAAGCGTCCTCAGAAATTATAAAATCATATATCTTCCAACTTGAAATGTCATCATATTTTCGCTCTAGCGAACCCTAAAATTCATATGTGAGCTTCCAGTAAAAAAGTATTTGCACCGTATAAGTTGAGCTACAACATTTGTTTATGGCACTCGGGAACATTCTTTATTTGAACATTTTAATTGGCAAGAAAATAATGGAAAAATCCCGTTATGTATCCAGAAAAATTGTAACAATTTAACGTTACAATTAAATCTCTTCATAATAATTATACACTATATATTATGGTTGTCACGTTTCGTGCCACGTTCTGTGAAGTTCGCAATTTGATTGATATCCGCAAACCTATCCTATCCCTCCTCCAATATTACAAATATGAGAGCTGTGAGATAGTAAAAGTTATACCACCGCAAACTGGCAAATTGAGTGTCGCGTGACCAATGTGTATGGGTATATCAGTAGTCATGAAAAATGCTCATACTGCTAGTTTGGTCCTTTATAATTACACACACACACACACATATATATATATATATATATATATATATATATATATATATATATACATGTATATGTAATGTAGCATGGCATTACCTCTTACAAAAAGCGTTTTGGAAGGAAAACTGTTGAAATAATATACAAAGGGCCGACGTCAAGCAAAACTGCTAATTAAAGCCTTTATGAAGTCAAGTAAATAAACTTTGTTAAAATAATAAATTTTCAGAGATGTTAAAATTATCATCTATCGATGTTCATTAATTTCTATCACATTCAATGTAAGATGACAAGATGTAAGATGAAAAGTCTAATTTGACTGCGAGAAGTGCAAAAAGTCCCCATATTGATTAAAATTTTAACAAGACTTAAGTTTTAGAGTAATTAATAATAATGAAAACATTATAGGGATGATTGCCCATCCTATCACCCATGGGCAATCCGCATGGGATTCACCCCCCCCCCCCAATAATGGGCCACCGGCTACTCACAAACCGCACGGAACGTCACAGCGATGCTGTCACTTTACGCCGGTATCAAGCGAGCGAGAGGTACATACCCGGTCGTGTCAGCCCAATTTCGTTGCATAGGAGAATGTAGTGTCACGCACTATGTGTATGTTATGTCAGCAACAAGTAGCCGCTATATCTTCGCTGATAATATGCGTCGAGAGCGTCGTACGTTCTTAGTAGGAACGACCAAAACAGCAATGAATCAATTTATATCACGATTTTCCATAATTTCGCTAAGACTCAGTTAAAAGTGTCGTAAAAACCTAACCTGGCTCTCACAGACGTGGTGTTTGTGGGTGTCACGACACGTCGGATGTTATCGTTGACGATCAATATACTCTATCACATTCAGAGTAATTTGGTGGCTAAAGAAATCACTGAGTACTTTACCGTGACACCAAAGTAGAAAATATATCAGCGTATGGCAATAAAAATAGATAATAAATAGTCGTAATTACTTCAAAATAGTGTAAAATATTTTCGCCCATTGTGAAGCGAAATTGACCAAAAATATCGCCGTAAGAAAGGCCCTCTTTCCTTAATGTCATTTTAATATAAAATAATGTATCCATATCGATAAAAAGGTTTACGGACGTGAGGAGAACATCTCTATTGCTTGTTCAGTATTATTTTACTATGCTGCAATCAAAAGGCGGCGGTCGGTAAATCCGTTTTAGTCGGAATACATATTTTCATGAATATCGGTCCGCGTTTTCAGCGTACAATCAGAATGAAAGTAATATTTTGGGGTGTTTGAATAAAACTTAGGTTCATTGTAGATGGTTCCGCGTGTAATTTTTATATCAAGAACCTAGTAAGCTACCTAGCATACATTTTAGATTTTTTGAGAGGGTAAAATTTTTTTCCATCAAGCAAAGAGATCTTGAGCTTAAATTAAAATTTGTTTGGCTTGACTCGCGGCCGCCGTCCCCACCCTGCACCATATAAGGCTCGTAAATGTATTTATTTTACCGCGTCATCGAAGCAAAGCTTTACTGCGATGATGTATGATCAAAAAATTTTGAAAATAAGTAACATCATCGCAGTAAAGCATTGCTCTCGACTGGTGACGGTTTCACCCTGCTAACTCCTCATATTATTTATTAATGCGTATTCGGCGCAACTAAATCTACGGAATAGGAACACACAATATTTATTTATATAAAAGTAATAATGAATACAAATATCTCGTCCCAAAATTCTACCGTTTCTTATAATATTTTATTTGTATATTGGTAAGTACGTAAGTAAGGTGTGAAACCGCTGAGTTTGGTTACCTTGATAATTTCAATGTGTGATAGTAATACATTAAATATTTCAAGTTAAGATACAAAGTACTGTTAAAAGTTCCTTGTACTTGCCTATTAAAACTGTTCGAACTTAAAGTCGGGGGGTTTAACATTCTTAACATTTGAGGTCGGTCTGCGATTAGTAATTTTGATATTCGTAGAATGTTACAATAAAACTACTTCTACGGATTTTATCGCGGCTCATTTAGTTATTAAACTAGCCCGACGTATCAGAAGCTTTATAGCAACCATGGCCCGTGAAAGTAGTTTTATTGTAATGAGTAACATTCGCGTAAAATTAAGACATCAATATTCCCAGAAAATTTCACGTTTTAAAAAACTTTCTATAATTCTATCATGAATACTTAAAAAGACGTATGTATATATATATTTACAGAAATCTATATATATTTACAGAAATTTACAATCCAATTCAATTTAGAGAAAAATAATAATTCTTACATCCGAAGCTCAGTGAAATCCTCGGATTTGTTGAAAGTAGCCGCTTTGTAAGCCGAAGTTTATCGTTCGAATCCCATTAAACGAGTGTAGCAGCTTTTTAAGCGGGTATTGTTGCGGATAAGATACAAAAATTCTATTAACCGAAACGCCTAGCGTTGAAAATAGCAATGGCCCTTAAGCAAGTAGAAATAATTTGAGCTAAGGTGAAAACATATTTACAAGAGAATAAAAAATTAAAACAAATACATATCGACAAATATGGCGCTTTCTCCTTTTATAAAACTGACTAAAAACCTTCTGTTAGAATTTACGCTCATAAAGGATTAAATTTCATACGTTATCTACATAATACTTAACTCTACCTATTCTCATAAACCTATTATTAAACTAAACCAAAAAAAATTAATTTTTTACTGTCTGTGTGTAAGCTTCTTGGCTTAACTGAAAGTTAAATTGCAGTTTTATTTTTATATCTAAAATATAAATATGTAAATCTACTTCTGAATACAAATGGGTTATATCAAAGTGTTAAAAAGTGGCATGCTGCATTGCAGCCAAATTAGGCCGCTATGACCGTTTCGTGCGATTTGTGAGGGAAGGAGGATAGCAACGCAACGCATATGCGTGACAAAATTAATGCGGCGGACCCTTATATACCTTCCTCAGGAAACTAGTTATCCATGCGAACATGAAATTCCATTCAATAGATTTTGAAAAATCCTTTAGATTTTGATTTTTTTTTAAACTTTATTTTATGTATAGGAAGAACAGGGAGTAGAGATTACAGAAGCAAGATTGAGCCATAGTAACAGTAATTGTGTTTTAGGTTAAATTCAGTGCTCTTTACATCTAGTCTTAATAAGCTGGACTCTTTTCGGAAAGTTTGGGCCAAAAAAGTAAAGAGGCCTACGCCCAGCAATGGGACACATCAGACTATTAATAATAATGTTTTTATAATAGAGGGGGCATCATCAATAAGCAGTGAAGTTTTATTTTTCATTTTAATAAAAAATAAAAAAAAATTCACTGCTATTATTAAAAGTGATACTTACAGCTGATACCAGTAACGCGAAGAGTAGAGCTAGTACGGGTGCCGCCATTCTTTCGCGGAGTCTATCCTGGCGTCATATTAGCTCGTCACGCCATCTCCACCTGAAACAGACACGTTATGTCATTCACAATCATCGTCTCTCCCTCCTCAGAGTGGCCACATTCAATAAACATAGGAACGATAAGAAGATTAAGGTATTTCCCTGTGTTTTTTGAGTTTACTTTACAGAGTAAACCAAGAAAACACTCTACATTAAACCCAGGAACGATTTAAGGCCCACAGTAGAAATAGTTAATGTGAGAATTGAAATCGTGTGAAATAGTGAACACTTTACAGCGCTTACGTCGCCTACGCCTATTTACGGAGTAAACTCCAGTCGCGTCTTGAAGCTAACTCATAAAGTTCCTTCAAATTTCAATGGTTATGTAGGAATACTTAAAGGGTCGACAGGGAATTACCAAAAATAAAAATGGCCTCATGGTCTGTATTAACTTACAACATGCAGTCAATTGCGCCCCAAGGTTTTAATATTCTATGTATCAAAGGATTTCATAACTGGAGGTAGCAAAAAGTATAATGACTATGACCGTTCTTAAGTAACTTTCATTCCGTAGATTCCCATTCAAATCGATTTTATTACCAAATTCGACCTCGGGAGCGGTGACAGTAAATTAAAAGTAAAAAGGTGGACAGTCTCTATTAGGGTGACTACACTACATATATCGGTGACACCCCTAATAATAATGATGTAAAATTGCAATACAACCAAACTCCCACACCCAGTGAGAGCTACATGTATCAAGCGCGCCGGCAGTATTTCGCAGCAGCACTGTCCAAAACAACAATATATCAGGGCACACACGATAGCGGCTCGCAGTTTATTCTCCGGTGCAGATTAGAAAAAAACAAATGACGCCATTTTGTGAGCCTGCTACTAAATTTGCTAACCTTTATTACTGCTGTCGCAAATATATGTTATATTATTTATATTTATGCATGTGCTCTTTAGCAAAAATAGGCATGGCACACGTGTGACATGCGCATACCCATGACACATATATGCAAAAATAAAAAAGCACCTTTCTATCCATTCACTTTCAAAAATGCAGGATACAGGAAAGACGTTTTTGAGCAGATTGTATTTACAACAAGTGCATAACTTAAAAAATTTATTTGCAAAGCAAACTTTACGCGCATGACTTCGAGTTGTTTTACGGTGCATAATTTTACATTGCCAATACAAAAATACACAATCAGTAAAAGTTGCATATATTTTGGTATTTTTGTGAGTCAATGTTTATTTATGTCTCTAATATCTAAACTAACAATTATAATAGTTAATTGCAAGATGTGGTCAATCGCAAAGCGTTTACAGTTTTTTCTAACAAAAAATAATAATTTTATTTCGTTACGTTAGGACCTATCTCGCGTGAATTAGCTCCCGTTTCTAGAACATTAGGACGTATCTCGGGAGCAAGTCTGACATTGTATTACTATAAACATTAACAGCGGTCGATTTTAGTATTGCAACTACGTTGATTCTTTCGAATATTTCTTATTTTAACACGATACATTTCAAGATGTACCTTAAGCTTAAACTTGTGATATAAGTTAAGTTACCCTGGCTAGTAAGAGGTAGTGTCATGATGCATTGATCCCCAATTGGGCCGCCGCTTGCTCACATGATACCGACGTAAAGTGTCAGCTATGTGATCGTGTTTCTTTCGTTTTTGGAGTAGCCGATGGAGGGTTAGAGGAAAAGAGGGCAATGCATCTTCATGAATATAATGCGTGTGTCCGTGGGCGTCAGTAGTTGTCAATAGACTCTGATTGCTCATTTGCCCCATATACCTAACTGGTATATAAAGAAATGGTTTTACTTCCAGCGAGGCAACTGGAAAAACTGCCAAATGATGCTTATATTAGGAAGCCATGTGCAAAAAAACAGAAAATCATAATGATGATTTCTGGTTTTGTTATATTGTGTGCATTTCAAACGAATATTTTGCGTCTATATCGGAAAACAAACCCATGATCGACTACCAAGCATCCCTATCCATCGACGATGAAGCAATCAAAGTATGAAATAATGACTCAAGAGTCAGCTACGAGGCTACGGAAATTAATTTGAGAACCAAATCGTCTAGAATGTCTCTGGCAAAGGCAAACAAATATTGACAAAGTGATATGAGCGAAAATCAATTTTGATACTTCGACAACAATGAATACCTAAAGTTCCGTGAATTCAAAGCTGAGTAATATAAAATGTAAT
Source organism: Eumaeus atala (assembly GCA_017140195.1). Taxonomy (NCBI): domain Eukaryota; kingdom Metazoa; phylum Arthropoda; class Insecta; order Lepidoptera; family Lycaenidae; genus Eumaeus; species Eumaeus atala. The sequence goes on from JAFELO010000131.1 coordinate 78,577, forward strand.
AAGAAAATATAAGAAACGTGTGGTTACTTGTATGCTTAATGCTGCCTGCGACTCCAGCCGCGTGGACTCCAGACACAACTACGTGTAAAAGTTAGTATTTCTATTCTTATGAGTTATTCCAGTTTATAGGCTTGCCATTAATGGTATTAGGCTATTCATATTAAGAAAACGTGAATGCGTGCGTGCATGCTTGCGTGCTTGCGTATTTGTATATGCGCGGGTGTGCGTGCGTGCGCGAGTGCGTGCGAGCGTGTTTGCGTGCTTGCCTAAGAGCGTGTGAGCGTGCTTGCGAGCGTGTGTGTGTCTGTGTGTGTGCGTGTGTTTGTTTGTGTGTGTGTGAGTGTCTGTGTGTGTGTGTGTGTGTGTGTGTGTGTGTGTATGTGTGTGAGTGTGTGTGTGTGTGTATGTGTGGGTGTGTCTAAGTCTCAAAGTAAGACAACAAATTACACACGCGTATTCTGCTAATGTCCATGATGCATCATTAGTCACTTATCTTCTATATGGTGAAAATAAAATAAACATGAATCCTTCAACACTATACGCCACTCACAATGAAAAAACAAGAATTTTTAAATTTGCATACATCGGAATTAATTGATACACCGTAAAGTCCAAAATGGTCTGAAAACATATTGCAAACAGTGGAACGTGGACAAATTGTATCCGTGATATGGATACAAAATCAGAGAGCCGGATCGGCATACGGACATTTGTGGATATTCACTATTGAACGCAAATATCCTCCGTTTATGAATTGATAAACAGAGCTGTTTCACCAACCTGAATTTGCATAGCCTTGGCACGTTACTATATACGGAGATTATGGTACTATCATTACCATCAGCTCTAACTGCTAACATTAATCACATCATCTAATATACCTCTTTCTGATGCGGGGAAGCGCATTTACGCGCTTTTACTGGCCCTGAGTGGGCTCCAGTGGTATGTGGGGCTCACGGCACATTATAGTACCGAAAATCCACAAAAACCACCGAGGGTGTCATCAGTGCCGCCTTTAGTCGGGTGCCCCGGAACAACAAGTCGTCAGGGCACCTCGACGGCTCGTCAGTCCCCTAAGGGACTGTCGCCACCTCCACAGATGTCCCGCACTATAGGACAACCCCAACAACTTTGTGACAGTGCAATGGAGTGAGGTTCCCATCCTCGCCCCTTGCCCGTGCGCAAATACGACGCCTCCTTCTGCTCCTTTGCCCACTCTTCTTATAAGAAGGGTACAAAGAGTGGCTCCTCATCCTGGTCTTTAGTCACCTGTTCTTACATGAGGGGTACGAAGAGCACCCCCCTCTTTCGATTAGCTTCGCCCGAGATATCTCGGATCACTACAGGCTACTCAGTGCCACCGCCACGACAAGGCTTGGACCACGGTGGGTAATACCTAATATAACTGAACTAGGCACGCTTTGATTACTTGAATTACATTCCCGATATAATAACCTATAAATACATAATAAAATAGTAAAAAGTCTAAAAATTAAATATTTTTCTAAACTAATGATAGGATGATATGGAAATAGGAGTAGAGAAAAAATTTAAGAAAAAAATTTTCTGTTTGGACACGCTAATCCCTGGAAATGGATGAATTTGAGTGGAACGTTTTCATTGTATAGTTAATAATTCTGAGCAACATATACTGTGTAATTTGTTTTTAAAACAGGAACGTCAAACTGTCCTGCAGTTGCAGTGCAAATAAATTTTCTAATCTTCTTTTTATCAAAATCGAAGAACACGAACGAAGTCGCGGGCATACCTTGTGTTATTTATTAATAAATATTTCAAATAACAATAGAACTTCTTTCTTGTGTATCGTCATGTGATTAGAAAGGATGTTTATCCTTGAGGCTGTAACACTAGGTTTTTCCTATATCCAGATTAGATTTGTTTACCGTCATTTAATGCTAAAGATTTATTATTTTTTATAAATTTTAAAACATTTAATGTAAATTGCCTGTTGTAATTAGAACTAGTTGAATTGATGTGAGATGATAAAGGCCATAGCTTTTAGCTAACTCTGTATATCTTTAAACAAGACATCAATATTCTGGACCAATGTGTATATAATAAATCAATAAATGCTTAGGTTTCCTTAATAATGTGTTTCTTAAGTAACTTTCTATACCAACAACTATATTTCTCACATACTAATGATTGTGTGATTTCATAACGATAATTATATTTTACTCGTCATTACATTGATTTTATTGTCCATGTCACTTATATATATACATACATAAATGTTTCTCAATAAATAGTGTAAAATGTATCACAAAAAGTACTACATTAAAGTAGGTGTTTGTATATATATATATATATATATATATA
>JAFELO010000131.1:80958-123171 GCA_017140195.1 Eumaeus atala
CGTGTGCGTGTGCGTGTGCGTGTGCGTGTGCGTGTGCGTGTGCGTGTGCGTGTGCGTGTGTGTGTGTGTGTGTGTGTGTGTGTGAGTGAGTATTTTTCAATGGAGAAGGTTAATATAATATTTTTTTTCTTTAAATTATTTAATTTTATTTTATTTTAGTTCTTAGTGGAGCAACGCGAGCGGGGTACAGCTAGTAAGCCATAAAATTTATCCGAGATATTTACTTCTATTATTTTATTACTCAACACACATTTCAAATCATCAAACAAGGACTATCCACTAAATATAAATTAAAACATTTTCACAAATACTTGTATTTTACAAAAAATATAGCCGAAAACTCATAACAGTGCACTCTATTTAACATTCCTTTAGTGTAACCGATATTAGAGTTGTATGGTAACGACTACAGCTGAGTAAGTAAGCTAGTCACGTCTGTCTTCCGCTACATATCAAATTGAATGATCGAGACGGCAGGCAAATGTGATCCTTGGTTTGCTATGTCAGCTAAGTCAGGGTAATCATCTGAGTTCGATCCGTCTATAATATGCAGTTTACAGACGTTCTGTCATTGCTGATTTAGTCTACTCTTACTTTAACAAGCTTAAGTAAGGAGGTGGCGTCAAGAGACTTCGCAGACGGCGTGTTTGTATGAACAGAGTAATTCATACATTACATTACTCTAGTCATACAAACACACGTTTGCGAAGACGATCCTTACTAACCTCCTCCATATATGGAACATTAGGAAAATCGCTTGAACATGTGCTCTAGTTAAGTAATTGGCTTTTACAATTTTTTTTAACCAATGGTAATCGTGAAACGCGTATTATTGCGAAAGTTGTTCCAAACAATTTGTGTTGGCTATGATACCACGACGACATATCTTCACTGCATTTCCCAGATGTGGCAGAGAGACAACCAAAAGCAGTGACACCATCCTACCAATTCTCCCCAATCGCATATTTTTAAGGACCACTTTCGTAAACGTCATAGTTTATTATTCATAAAAACATACCGATTGTGAGAAATCTTGACACCATCCTACCAATTCTCTTCAATCGCAAATTTTTAAGAACCATTTTCATAATCGCCATACTTTATTATTCATAGAAACATACCGATTGTGAGAAATCTTGACACCACCCTACCAATTCTCTTCAATCGCACATTTTTAAGAACCATTTTCATAAACGTCTTTATTTATTATTCATAAAAACATGCCGATTATAAAAAACCTTGACACCATCCTACCAATTCTTTTGAATCGCACATTTTTTAAGAATAATTTTCGTAATCGTCATAATTTATTTATTATTCGTAAAATCATGCAGATAGTAAAAAATTTTGACACCACCCTACCAATTCTCTTCAATCGCACATTTTTAAGAATCATTTTCATAATCGTCATAATTTATTATTCATAAAAACATGCGGATTGTGAAGAATTTTAACACCACCCCACTGATTCTCTCCAGTCGCAAATTTTAAAAAACCATTTTCTTGATCGTCATAATGCTACCGTATCTATATAGCCTTATTTATACCATTCCCTAAGATGTGTAATTTATTGTTACTTGGTATTTTACTGAATCAATAGTCACAGCCTGTTCGTATTGAGTTATCCTATTTTTCGTCTTCCTCATATATGAAAATCCGATATTCAGTAGAGACTTCAACATAACCTACTGCATGTTAAAAGTTCTCACATAGCGTGACTCGCGTGACTCCTGAGGCCTGCGGTACTATATCTGGCTCCGTTACATCGATATCGGCTTCATGTATTATTCCGTTTCTCCAATTCGGTTGTCGAGTGGCGAAGTCGCAACTTTATTCAGCCGTTTGCATGCCATAGATGTATCATATGTTAAATACATGGTGAAACGTTTAAAATATCACCATGAGAGTAGTCGAACGTTACTGTTTCAGACTACCATTAACAACTAGTAATCGTATGCTAACTTGCCCGTATGATAGGCAATAGAGCTAGATTATTGTGAGGAGATACAATGATATAACCACAATGACAATAATATCTGTGGACTTTTACGCCACATTAGCCCACTACGTTAGCTCTGTGCCAAGCACCACAAGAAATTAAGAAATTCTATATGTTTAAGATTGTATTATAGAAACACATATAATACATGAATAAATATCCATTACTGGCGTCATGTGCACGATTGTCCGAGCCGATTGTCAAAAATATGTTGTGAATAAAATCATAAAAACATCTCAGAAAATATACAAGCTGTGCTCCGTGGTATGAGATTGTATGTGGGCGAAACCGCATACAATCTAGACTACGGGAAACATTCGTTTTTTCTGGACACAAATAAATGTTTATGTTATTACAAATTGTAATCTGTATCTGTGCCCAATTTCATTCAAATTCATTAAGTAGTTTTTTTGCGTGTACGATTAATAATCATACAAAATAACTTTCGCATTTACGACATTACCAGTACATTCTGATTAGGAGCCGAGTGGTGTAGTTATGCGATTAGGGGTAATTGGAGTACATACCTAGATAATTTCAAGTGGTATTCTCAACAGTAATAATAATTTACAAGGTCATGATCCATGAGCATACTATGAAAAACGTGACATAGTCAAATAATGACTGTGACATAGTCATTATTTCATACTGGTGTTATGTAAACGAGCCCCGTTCGTGTAAATCCGATTCGGTTGCTAGATTCCAACACTACTGGAAAATACTGCTTTTAGGTGGTAGCAAATATTAATATTTAATAGTAGTTGTCCGACACGTGGAACGATCAAAGGCCCCCGCGCGGCTAACGGCCTTAACAGGCGACACCCGCATCGTTACAACACAGAGGCGACAAATACATAATATAGTATATTATAATTAAAACTAGTACATGTGATTCATAAAGTCACAGTAAATACTGCACCCTGTCCTACTGTACAAGAAATACTTCTTCTGCTCATTCTGTTTCATAATAATATCCAATAATATTATCGCAATATCGTTGAGGTGAAATGGAATGATTCCCTGAAGTATCATTGCACAATCGATGTTTGCTTACAAATTCTGTTGGACTAACCCTCCCTGAATCCTTTATGCGAGTTGGAAAAACTTTAGTCAAGTTGGGGATAAGTTGGGATTCAGTGTTCGCGAGTACGTTTTTAGTTTTAATGTACCTGGCGCATCGTTAGTGCTCTGACAATAGACTAAAAACTTTATGATATGGATAATAGACGATTGTACCTGGAAATGAAACGCGAGAAGTTCTACAGTTCGACATGATTTTGCATCTTGATTAAATTACCAAAGACAAAAGGTTATAAGTATTGTAATTATCATATCGCGTAAACCTAAGAAAAAAGAAAAAGAATATTTTAATTTAATATTCAGAATATAGTGACGTTTGCCAGAATCTAATCTGGTGATGTTGGAAAACAAAAGTTTGGTTTCGATGTTGAAGATTAATAAAATATATTTTAGCCAAATTCGGAGGAGGTAGTGCCATGCGTGGTGTATCACACTACATCCTCCTATGCAACGGAATGGGGCCGGCTCGGCCGGGAAGGTACCTCTCTAAAACGATTTGTGAGTAGTCGGTGGCCCATTGGTGGGGGCAAGAGGAAGGAGTGCCCCCCTTCCTCTCGCCCCCCCCCCACCAATTGCGTCCCTCCACCAATCGCATCGACGTAGTAATCATGGATTAGTAATTAATCGTGGATGTTCATGTGCGTCGGTAGTTGTAAAAATACGTTGATAAAAAACAATTGGGCTGCCTGAGCAACGCATCTTCATGATAATTATGCGGAAGTCTATAGGCGTTGGTAGTCGTCAAAAAGCTCCGGCTCGTTTTCCCTATCTACACATATTATAAAACAAAGTTTAAAAACTGTCTCAATGTAATTGGGCTGCCTGAACAACGCATCTTCATGATAATTATGCGGAAGTCTATAGGCGTTGGTAGTCGTCAAAAAGCTCCGGCTCGTTTTCCCTATCTACACATATTATAAAACAAAGTTTAAAAACTGTCTCAATATAATCTAAGATAATCGATTAATCTACATAACGGATTTCCATTCGGTTTTCACCAATAGATAGATAGAACGATTCTCGAGGATGGCTTTAGTATATAAGTTATTAAGGTAACAATCAGGGCTATGTTACACACAGGCAACGCCCGGTCAAATCACTAGTACTATATAAAGGATATACATGATTTCTTGAAAAAACCAAAAATAAGTCATATCAAATATTTTATAGTATGCTATCAAAATTATTTATTTCCTAGTAGGCTTTCGATTTCTATAAATTGTTCAATCTGATTATGTTTGTATAGATAATAATAAAAGCTGAGATGACCGTAGAACTGGAGTAGGCTTTTATCAAATCAAGTATTATATCTATCTGATAGCAGCTACATCACAGCGATTAGCCATCAAATGCTATTTAGATAATGGGAATCACTAACTGATACTGCATTCATAACAAGCGGTCCACATGTGCGCAAACGATTTTTTTATCTGTCCGTACACTTGTGTAAAAGAGAACATTGAGTAGGGTAACATTGCGAAAAAGCGGTTCTTTTATGCTTTTGCATCGTGCAATCCGGCCCTGGGTGTTTCACTCAGGGCCGGATTGTACGGTACATGGTTGAAAGGCGTGTCAGGCTCGGCACGAGGTGCCTCCACTAAGTAAAAAGCACTGTGAGAAGCCGCAATACTATCAACAGAGTCCTCCCATCACCCAAAACGCAATAAAATACTTAATTAGAATCAAGCGTAATTTCATTTTCACCGATCAAATTGGCTCCATCCAAATTTATATCTTTTTCCGTATTAAATAAATGTGCATATCTAAGACATATGAATAAGTATAATATCTCTTTGGTCATTATGATGTTTATGGAAATCTTACAGGGCCGTGTGGTAACTGCGGGCATACATATTTCCGATAGAGATGGTCGCGGTACACATCTGTAGTTTCTTGTTTTTTTTTTACAGCATAAGGGGGCTAATGTGCAATCGGAGCCTTCCAATGCCTACCGACACCCATGGACAATCACATGAATATTTCGCAGGTGCGTTGCACTCCTATCATCCCCCAAAAGGCCACCGGCTACTCACAAACCGCAAACCCGACAGCGACGCTGTCACTTTACACCGGTATCAAGTGAGCGAGAGGTACACCCCGGTCGTGCCGGTCCAATTCCGTTGCATAGGAGGTTGTAGTCTCATGCACGAAGCATAGCACTATCTCCTCCTATGCAGCAAGGCACTATCTCTTCTTACAATCTAATGCAAGCTTCCTGCAGTCTAATGTAAAGCATCTACAGCACCACTCAAGATGCAAATGATAGACGAACTCCGATGTAAATATCTGTTCCTAATCACTCTGAAAATGATAGACGAACTCCGATGTAAATATCTGTTCCTAATCACTCTGAAAATGATAGGCGAACTCCGATGTAAATATCTGTTCCTAATCACTCTGAAAATCGTCATCAACATCCGCCGCTGAAGCATCCGTCCACAGCTGCACATACTCCTCTTCCAGCTAATGCCGTCGGTGAAGGCCACCTTCTTGAATCTCGTCATGGGTCCATCGGATACTACTAGGCAATTCAAAATTAAGAAATCAAACCTACTTTTACTTTAATACAATATAGTGTGCATACAGCCCTAGCGCTGTCTATTGACAAAGTTTGATCATTAATGGGATCGACCCTAATTTCGTAGATATCATCTTTATCAGTCATCGTATTGTGGGGGAAGCCGCAAAGTTGGTGATTACGATGGCAAAGGTTTAGGACTGACAAATTAAGTAATAGCAGTAGGTACTTACAATGTCCTTTCATTAATTGCTTTCTTTGTTTGCCGTTTATTCATTAATATATTTATGATGAAATAAAACTAAGTGAATATCAGACACCAGATTGTTATCTTAACCAATTACGTAAGAATATCTTATTCATTACAATAAAACTACTTTTACAGCAACCGTGGTTGCTGTAAAGCTTCTGAAACGTCAGGCTACATAAATAATTTAATACACCGCGATAAAATCCGTAAAAGTAGTTTTATTGTAATGTCTAACATTCGCGTAAACTTAAGACATCAATATCTTACTCAGGCACCGCTCTATCGGTGATAACCGCATTCAAGTCGTTATTGTTCGCTAATGTTTGTGGGCTTATGCAAATTAATACATTATTTTTATTTTTGTAAAACGCTTACTTATCTTTAGATAATTTTGTCAATATCGATCACATACAGATACAGCATTTGGGTAATTTGTTTTACAATAAATATAAATAAAAACTCCATTTACTTATATTAAAACAATTTCATGTACTGAGATTCATCATCATCATTATCAGTCCTCATCGGTCCACTGCTGGACGCAGGCATCTTTCAATGAACGCCAAGACGACCGATCTCCAGCTACTCGCATCCATCCCGGACCATAAAAAAAAACTACATATCAATATTAATATTAAGTGCGAAAGGTTTAATCTGTCCTAGAGGTGTCACCTTTAATGGACTACTGAGATTAGCCATAATAAAATTATAATAATAATATAATAATATCTGTGGACTTATCACACTACTGTGGCCCAGTCCTGTGGTAAGTACCGTAAGACTTGTGTTACAGTTACAAGATAAACGGAAATATATTTAAGATTTTTGTATATTTAAGAAATCTTATTTATTTAAGATTTTTATTATAGCAATACACACAATATATATAAACATCCATAACACAGGCGGGGTTCGATCCCGCGACCACTCGGGTAACACGCGGACTATCCGCCACGTTATCAACTGAGCCAACCGCTCGTCTTTATCATATGACACGTATTAACTCATCATATATGACACGTGATACAGGGTTCCCGTTAAATACGCGATCTAATTTAATAGTGTTTACTACGGTTGCCTCGTGAGCTATTCGACGTGGCATTCATCGTATTCAACCACAGCCGTGAGGTCTTGGGTGTGAAAAAACTGGTATTGGGACTTTTGAATTTCTAATAATAATCCGGAGTCAGGAAGTGGGCGGTGTTATAACCCCTTGCTTCTGAGCGCACGTTAAACCGTCGTCGGTCCTGCGCCTGATTTCTCTCCGGTCGTGCCGGCTTGCAGTCCCATTGGAATAGGAGGATGAGGGAATAGATTGTAAATGCTAAAACTTAGAAAAAATTACATATTCTTCTTTTTTATGGTTCCCTTTCTCAAAACAAAAAAAAAACGAAACCCCTATATGATCACTTTGTTGTAGGCATGTCTGCCTATGTGTCCTGACCCTTGTGTTGTCTAAAAAAACATGGATGATACGCTGGGGTTGATCGCATGTCAACGATACTTTGTATTTTTGCAGTAACATATATCATTCCATAACACAATAGACGTATGCAAATACGATTAACGATAAAACGATCGTAACTTGTTTAAAACCGATGAAACCGGGTTTAACGAATTCACTCTAATGCCGCCATATTGGATTTGCATTTAACTATTTTGTGTAAATTTCGGCGTCACGTTGTTAATGTGCATGAGAGTATATTACGTAATGATGTGCGACACCATTCTTTATTTGCACTAGGAAAGCAGTGACGTCAAAGTCCTGCAAACAATCGAATAACTCCTTTTTTTTTTTTCATAGCCTATGTGTTCAGACTTTTGATGACTATCAACGCCCAGGGACATGCGCATGATTATTACGCAGATACGTTGTCCTCCTATCAGTCCAGCAGACAATTAAGTTAGTAATTGGGTCATTCCACCGGATATTGAAAATAGAGTATTTTATGGTTAAACTTATTTATGTGATTCCAATCGGTATGAATTCAGGTTGTCCTTTTTTTAAGTTATTAGTTTTTTATTTATAATATATTAAGTTCACTCTATGTTATCTCCTATCGTTACAGGGTGATGGAATCATCACATTTTTCATTTGATTCATTCATTAAGATATTAAGTAGTACAACGTATATCTATTGAATTCTCAAGCCTACACTTAAAAAGTCTATCTTTAAATATATATATATATAATACCTACCTTATGTAGTACAATCCGAATTTCGGTCACGGCTGCTTAACGTGCCCTCCGTAGCACGAAGATGTAACATCGCCAACTTTCTGACTTCGGAGCTTTATTAGAAATTACTAAAATCACAATAAAACTTTTGTCGACTCACACCTAACAATTGCAGACGAACATGCTTTACATGAACCACTAGGCAGTATAAGTAGTATCTACAGTGTGGAGTTTTCCTCCGGAGGTTTACGAAACCTTCATGTTAATCGTGAATCATTTAAAGAGTTATTGTTATAACAATACCTAGACATTTCTATAATTGATCATGATTTTCGTCAAATAGTTTGTTAGAAGAAATCGTTTCATAGACTTCATTGTTGGAACATATTTTATAGTTTCAATATAATCAATATAACCAATTAGAATGGTATTTACAATTATTTTCTTGTCATCCCCACGCCGTATAATCTCTGTGACACCGCCCAGAGCGTCAAATCCCTAATGCTGGTACATAAAATGTGCACAAGACGAATTTATATTGATGAACTGAATTCTGGCCTGGTTTAATTACCTACAAATATCCACATAATATACAGACACTAGCTTCACCCCGAGTTTTCGCCGGATAACTCCGGTCTTATTAGTCGCAGCGTCTTGGTGTATAGTCTATTGTCGTCCTCGATAAATGGAATAAAAATATTTTTTCTATTCGGACCAGTAGAGATTAAGATTAATTCTTTCAAACAAACAATCAAATCCTTCAGATTTATATGACTGTCATAGGAGTATAAATAGGTCAAATGCTTAGTAATTTTCATATCATAATTAGGTAGTATCCGTTACTAGGAATTGTACATAATATTATGTAAATAAACACGTAGCATCAATATGTACACCCGTCCTCCAGGTGTATCTTTATAAATAAAAGACAGGCAGAAATTTCCATTCCAAGAATTTTAATGAACATATAAAATAATGCTTCCTAGTTTAATATGCTTGAGAATAATATCGAAAAGGGGAATTAGAGAAGTCGCCTAATTGTATCTAGCGAAACTCTTTGAAATAACGAGTGAAATAATTAAACGACAAAAACAAACGAAACAAAATGAATATTCCACTATAAATGTATAGATATAGCTTTTGAGTGGACATTTCACAATGGGGGTATCGATATTTTGAAGCAAAAAATTCAGAGATTTAATTTGTAGCAAATTATTTGTCATTACATAGTACACTACTAGTAACTCAATATTTATAATATATTGTTACTTATAGTGGCCGTTTGTAAATCGCCCGTGTAAAATCTTTCGTTGGAATAATTATTCATTTTTTTCGGAAGGGTTTATATAGATGGTGTAATCAATATTTTTTATTGGTATTGTTTACCTAAAAGGAGTGTATCCCATCCTCAATGTATGTACACACAAAGAAAATGTAGTGGAAAATAAATTATTTTATTTTATTAAATTTCGACGTTTAAGTTTTCTGGTCTAAATTTTTGGGTGTTGTACTAACTTATTGTATTAGTATCGCTAGCATAAAATTGCTAATATTGTACTGATGTACTTATCAACGATATGACTGATACGCTAAAACACAATGAGGGTAATTAGTTATATTTGTGCATCTTTAAAATTAAATATTATAAACTCTTGTTCTCTGCGAACATCAGGTTTTCTTAAATGCTATGGATACGGTACAGTTTATGTGAACGGTTCCCAAAGGACGACATGGCCAAGTATTTTAAATTCATTAGTTTAATTACCGAGCTTTCTTTCCTTCCCGGACGAGGGTTCCACTTTATTCCGATTGAAGTGTTAACAATGTAGTTAGGTGCCCGGGAGAAGAGGAATTAATTGTGTCCCTTAATCGCTGTTCCCGGATTAATTGTCTTATTCCCTACAAACAATACATTGTTTATTCCTTTCAAATGGCCACGTCACCGAAAAATACATTTCAATCTGGAATACAATGGGGATATTTTTATTAAAAACCGTTACAGGCACCAGCTGATCTCGGCAGTGCTGTACTTCAACACTCGTTGTGTTAAGTTTTTAATATTTTCTAGCATAGTGGAAACAACAACCGTACGTATAAGGTCGCTTAATGGTTTAAAGTTATTATTGATGCCCAAATAGACAGATATTTAAGATAGGTAATTAATTAGAATATGTGTGTGTAATTAGGTGTGCATGATTAACAGTTTCTTCTCTATATGCCATACGTTTGGCTATTCTTATAGAATTCTTAGAAAAAAATTATCATACTGACCTAGTGCCATGCTCCATTGCAGCCAAATGGGCCGGCGCGACCACCTCTTATGCCGTCTCTTTATATTAGCCTAAAAGTGATGGCTGTACATTTAGTTCTGTTGTTGGTGGCCCAAGCGGACTATATGTTAAGGCAACACATTGGCATAACCATAGCTACCAAGTGGCTCCAATACCTTGTTTGTCATATACATAAAGTAAAATAAACTTTAAAATAGTACTATATAAAAAAAACTAAATTTTATATTATTAAAGTAGTTAGTAATAAATTTAGATTACAACCGTGGTATAGCTAATATATAGGGTGCATTGTCGCGGGAGCGGCGGAATGTCCCAATTGTTTGGCTGGATGGCGGCCAAAGTGCAGCGCCATCTGTTATCGAGCAGCGGTGATTGATGTAGTTAATGCGATGTAGTGACGCGACATCGTGATTGTTTATTAGTTGTTCGACATTACTATTTAGTGTTGTGCTCGTAAAGTCCATCATCTCGCGCGTTAATTTTAATGAGGCGATAATTTTTAGGCTAGTGATGTGCTTACACGTGGTGCGTTGCGAGTAACATTGTAGCAGTCCCGGCTTGTTAACTTTAGGTTGAGAAAATACGGCGTGGTTCATGTAAAGCACATAATATCTCCACAGCCTTCTGATCTCCTGAGTTTATGACCAGACCATTGCAACTTCAGCGTGCTTGTACTCTGAGTGTTACGGTTTATCTTATTTCACTGCAAATAAATAGTACATAAATATACCATATTTCTATAGCTGCAAGCAGTGGGAGCCATTTAGTAACTACCAACTAACATCCGCATATATATATATATGCGATATCATTTCTATCCTATACCCGCCATGTGTCACCAGCACACCTTGAAATGGACGACCAACACTTCGTTATCGCGTTTAATAATGTTTGCGAGTAGCCGGTGGTCCAATGGAGACTAATGATGACGAGGAAAGGAAGGCAACGCATCTTCATGACAGTAATGCGGATGTCTTTGGGCGTTAAGAGACCTGACTGTTTGTTTGCCCCTGTACTATACTTTAATTATAAAAAGTTGTTTTGAACCAGTGACGGTCCGTATTAATACCAGCTACAGTGCATATTATAGAACAGAACAGAATAGGATACTTTTACATGAGCTACTGCACATATTATAGAACAGAACAGAATAGGACAATTTTACATCAGCTACTATGTATATTATAGAACGGATCAGAATAGGATAATTTTATATGAGCTACTGTGCATATTATAAAACAGAGCAGAATAGGATAACTTTATATCAGCTGCTGTGCATATCGTATAACAGAACAGAACAGAATAGGATACTTCTATTGGGTATATAAAATAAATACACTGCCACACATTAACAACAATTATGATACCGCGCAAAAAAAGGTGAAGGTTATACAGGTTCCTGTCTATATTATGATAAGGACACACAGGAAGCGGTGTCAGCCGGGCGCGCCAAGTCGCGGGGCGGTGCTAGTCATAGATAAGGCACATCACACCGGGTGTCCCGCAACTCACATATTCGTATAAGCATAAAGTAAGAATTTGAATACTGAGTGCAGTTGATATGTGGACCCGGCGCCAGTTTTTACTGATAGTATAAGGGGACCAAACGATTGTAGCCCTTTCATGACTACCGACGCCCATGAATGTCGGTGTAATTACAATGTCGATGCGCTACCCTCATTTTCACCTACCCCCAATAGGCTACGGACTACTTGCAAACCGCACAATACGCGCCACCGAAGATGTCAGTTTACGTCGGTATCATGTGAGCGAGAGGTACCGCCCCGGTTGTGGCTGCCCAATTCCGCTGCAATGCAGAATGGCACTACCCTTGCAAAAAGTTTGCGGTGTTGCAGAAAATCCGGCAAAGTACACACCATAAAAAGTATTCAAAATACATTTGTTGTATAGAAGCACCCTCAAATATTTATTTTAACCACACCCTCAATTATCTAACTCTTTTAAAATTCAACTGTCTATCACGGTTCATGAGATATAGCCTGGTGACAGACATACGGCCAGGTGGACTGACGGACACCGTAGTCTTAACAATATCATCGCGTTCTTATTCTTCGGGTAGACAACCCTAAAACTGAACATCATAAAGCCCAGATTTTTTTTGCGAAGTATCGGAAGCAATTTTCTGCTTTCACGTTTCCTGGCACCTACAATCTTGGATTATTCAAGTCACGATTGAACAAGTACTTTCTAGGTCAGATTGCACCACCTTTGGCCGTGCCATCACTTTCCGCCAGGTGTGGATGTGGACAGACACAAGCCTACTATTTTAAAAAATCTAAATAATTCTACAGCATCATCATCCTCAGCACCGCTTCTTATCCGCTGCGGGTGCAAGCGACCCTTTTCATTTTCGCCAAGGCGATCTATTAACGGCCACTTCATCCATCCCAGCCCGGTTCACTGTGCGGAGACTAGCGGTCGTGGTGAATGGTCGATCAACAATTATTCTTCCTCCATTCTCCACCATCGACACAGACACTACATTGGAGAATGTGATTAGAGAATTAGAGTGGAGACTCTAAAACAAATATGGTTAAGTATAAAGTAAACATTTTAATACCGAGAACTGCTAGTGTACCAAGAACACGCGTCATCCTTATTACATTTACATTAGGATCCATAAAATGAATCAGAAAATATGGAAAAAAAATCCCATTTCCCGTGGAAAGACTCCCAGATACTTAATCGATTCACTCAATTAGGCCATTGTCTTCAATCCTGTAAATTACGATAGCCGTTAATTCGTCACTTTTGTAGAAGAAAAACAGATATTTTCTTGGTCTTTCCTGTCAATTCAACTACAACCACATACTCGTACATGATAAAATTGCAAATTATTTTATAAACCTGATATTGCAATTATATTTTTGATTGCAAACACAAACGAGCAACCGGAGCCACTTGATGAAAACGAACACAGACACCCATTAACAATCACGCGTTTCTGGTGGCCATCTCTATCCCCCGCACGAATGGAACAAAGGTTTTCCCAGGATGTCGCCGAACCGCAAAAACCATATCATAGCAATCACTTAAGGCGGTATCATGTGAGCGAGAGGTACCTCGGCTCCAACGCAGCTTGGCTCATACAAATACAATGATACTGCCATACAGAGACCTGACGGGTAAGGTTCGTGTAGACGTATAAAACAAATGTCAAGTATGGGTACTCTACAGCGGTTAGCGACTAACAATAGTCTAACAATGGGTAACCCCAACTTCGCGACCCCAGGGGGCGTGAGAAGTGGCATTTGGTTTAATCTTCGTCTATTAACTTGACGCGGCATTGAACTATGTAATTCGAGAACCTACGTCAGATCAGTAAGTGCTATTGACGTATTTAGTTGTTAAACTTTGAATTTACATACATATATGTAATGAAAAAAAATATTTCAATTAGGTACTCTCATGTCTGCTCCTTAGCATATGAAAAGTAAATCTGCATTGACACGTGTGATTAAATACTCGTATTATAGGAAGAGGTAGTGCCATGTTGCATAGGAGGAGGTAGTGGCATGTTGCATAGGAGGAGGTAGTGGCATGCATAGTGCACGATATCCTCCTCCTCCTATGCAATAGAATTGGGCCGGCGCGACCGGCGAGGTACCTCTCGCTCCCCTGATACCGCCGTAAAGAGACACCTACGGTGTCGCGTTTCGTGCGGTTTTTGAGTAGCCGGTAGCCCATTTGGGGGAGGTGAAAAGTTGGGCAACGCATTGGCATAATTACGCTAATGTTTTTGGGTTTCGGTAGTCGTTGAAAGCTCTCCGATTGCTCATTTGTCCCCCTATATTATAAAAAAATAATAATAATACCACTAAAATGTACAGTTCTTGGAGCTATTTGCTTTAAGGTCTGTAGATTTTGTAATAAATAGAAATAGAATCATAATTGATCCTTTTGCTTTTGTGTTTCGTGGTATTTAAAGCTGTCATTCACTTATTTTTTGTATATGGTCCTATGACCACCCTAAAATAGAGACGAAGCGCCTGAAGTGATGCCTGTACTGTCAACTCGAACACACACATATGCAAGTACGCGTGTGTCTTATGTATGTGTAAGTAATAGTGTGAAAAATGTGTTATTGTTGTAAGTGACATATACAATAAGTAAGCCATAGTGATCAATATATTTCTTTTTTAGTGTAGCGGTCAAACGAGCAATACAACAGGCAACAAAGCCTGTAGACGACTACCGACATCGACTGTCGACCCGCTTTACTCCCCTCCCCCAATGGGTCACCGGCTACTCACAAATCACACGAAGCTCGATAGCACTCTCACTCTACGGTGGTGTTACGTTTGCGAGAGGTAACTCCGCGGTAGTGACGGCCCAAGCTCGTTGCAATTCAACGTATCGTTACCTCTTGCACTTTTGATCAATTAAAAGCCAATAAAAACTTTTAATATACATATTAATTAAAAGTATTTTTTTACTTTTTAACACAGTTTAACTGTACGGGTTAACTGTCCCTACGGTTAACGCGTGCAGTTAAATGAAGTGGACGAGTAAATACCAAGGCCTGGAGATGTACGGAGGCGTTGGTATCGATACCCATCATCTGGCAATTAAATTTAAACGAATAACGAGTTGTGTGGAGATTCTAAAGAATAGACACGGACATTGATATTATAACTTCTATAGCAGTACAGTGAGCAGCCTAAAATATCAATAATTTAGAAATAAATTTGTGGTTTTAAATATTATTTAGAACAGAACAAAAAAAAATTGTGGTTTTAAATATTATTTAGAACAGTACAATAAAAATTTGTGGTTTTAAATATTATTTAGAACAGTGCAAAAAAAATTTGTGGTTTTAAATATTATTTAGAACAGTACAAAAAAAATTTTCGTGAACAACATGATGGATATTGTACTTTTGGGCACAAACGGACAGCTGATTTGCCATTGTGCTTTCCGTTCCAAATAGACATGAATATAGGTATAGTCTTGTTGGATTTATATTAGATTGAACTGTTGTTATATTGTATAACACTTAATTGGAGTAGAACAATAAAATATGGATTCAAGTGAATTTATAACGACGCATTATCAAAATGTTCTAGGAGCAATGGGCTATCTGATGGTAAATCACTGCAATTTCCTATCCCGTATATGAATTGACACATTAAATCTACTACGTAAAATACATTACCTGGTACTTTACTACTTTCTTTGGTTCTGGCCATTCGAAACTCAATGTCGAGTTATTCGCCCTATTCGAATTTAGTATTGTTTTAGTATTTTATTACAAATATACTCTGATGTTATGTAATAAACAACTTAAGTTTTGGTTAGTTCATGATCATGAGTAAAGTCATTTTCTAAGTGTCCTTTCTGAATATTCATATTTCTGTGCGTTCTCACGTCAGACATAGTCACAATTGTGCCCCTAATTAAAATGGCCGCTTCATTTACATACTCATTGTAATTTAGTACGGGACCCGTCTTCGTGATCTCTATCGCACGCATCTTGAGCTCCGTTACCGCTCGTTAAAGTACCCACTCAAGGCGTATTTTCTTGTGAATTATTGGATGTAAATGGTACCAATACCACACTTAAAATGTAATTCAAAATTGAATTGGATTCGAACAAACGTGTGACAACTCATAAAAGGTGAAGATCTTACATTTTCATTCATTTTGTATGAAATAATCACCTTAATAAGTATGTAACAGTTTTTTTCTATAATACAACTATAGTAAGCCATTTTTTTCCATACTTTTATTGCACTATTAAATTTCTAATCGTTAATTTCGTGTCTGTAGGCCAACGTGATGTATATCCTATAACTTTCTTAACAGAAGGACGGATGTACAGTAAAATAACCCTACATGGACTCTGTTTCTTTCTTTTAAAGAAGAGAACTCAGGAAGGAAAATTAAATATACACGCTGATCGTAAATGTCAACTCTGGTCAACTTCTTCATTCTGCACATTCGGGTAAATGATACTTATAAAGCTTCATATTATTCTATTTGCGCTAAGGAGACTCCAGCAGTAGATGTCATTCGGCTATAATAATTATGATAAATCTGATATTAAACCAATTAGAAATTCAGTCACGTATGATTCAGTCTAAAGATACCGCACCAAACGCATTGCAATTAAAAAAAAATGCCAGTCTTACATTTTCATTAATTTTGTATGATTTAATCAATTGGAAATAATAAGTAATATAATGCAAATATAGAACATATTTGCTCATGTCTCTTCTTTTCCGGACTTGAACTTATGCTGTGGAAGCGAAGAGAAGCCTCATACAGGTTCATCGGATTGCTATGAATGTTTCAGAGAGTATGTGCAGGATCGAAAGAGGGACCGACACTCCTCTCTCCCGCAGATAGGAGAGCTGCGTGCCGATATCATGTGTTGCTCGTTCCCTTGTATATAACAATCCGAGTGCACTTGCCCTAACAGGTGAAATGTGGCACCAACACAAACTTTAACGTCAACAACGCCAGCGCTAGCGTAGATACTCGCTCGCTCACTCACGCCTGTCATCTCGTAATGAGTTCTTTAAATCAAGATGGAGATGTGACAGACACCTTTGATGGATCCCTTTAATTAACGAAGATGTTACGATTTATTTAACGAGACAAAACTATATTAACATCGTTAATAATCTATACTAATATACTAAATGGTTTGTTCGTTTGCGCTAATCTCTAGGACTGCAGATCGGATTTGTAAACAACTCATGAGGAAGGTTATGTGCTACATGTTATGTCTCTATGGCCAAAAGGACCAGAGTTACGGGTTTGATCACGCACGCACGCACATACGCACGCACGCACGCACGCACGCACGCACGCTCGCTCGCACGCACACACAAAGACATACGCACACACACACACACACAAAATAATGTTTTTTTAAAGAATAGGAGGGCAAACGAGCAATCGAAGCCTTTTTGCGACTACCGACGCCCATGACCATCAATCTTTTATCATTACATGATGAATGTTTTAGAATGATAATATTTTACTTTTGTAAACCAATGTTTAGTAAATAATATTGGAACTGCTTTGTGTTTTAGCAAACAAAATATACCACAGTTTTGAAATAGTATTATGTCAAAGGTGAATTTAATAAACAAAATTGCGAACCTTCCCTAGCTCTATCCATTTCAATTGCGGGAATAAATTTCATCAGCTTTATGGCTTAAATACAACACCATAAACTATATAAATAGCCATGTAAAGGGCAGAAATCCCACTTATACGAAAACAGGGTGATACATCATACATGACCCTATTTTCATAAAAGTGGGATGAGTTTTATTTTGAAAAATAAAATTATTTATTTAGGTATATTTATTAAGGTACTTCATACATACATGCAATGAAAAATAAAATTATTGAAGGTACTCCATACATACATGCATGGAAAAATATAATTGTTAAAGGTACTCCATACATACATGCGTGGAAAAATATAATTATTAAAGGTACTCCATACATACATGCATGGAAAAATATAATTATTAAAAGTACTCCACACATGTAACTGACGGATGACACATTTTTCGTGAGGGCCGTGTGGGTGTCATTGGACAGATGTTTAAAAATGATATGGAGGTTCCTAAGAAAGTTTTCACACCTAGAACTTTTGAACTCGCAAGAGGTAAACCTTACAAAAAATTTGAATTATACAATGCAATAAAAACTAATAACAAAAATTGGTTTGATCAAAAGCGATTTAGCAGTTTAAGAGATATGTGAACTTTTTGGTGTGCACCTACGAAGCCCTTCATAGGTGGGTCCAGCTCACTCTTGGTAGATTTTTAAACAAATTTCTATAATAAACATGTCACAACAAGTATTTGTGTAAAGGAGGGCAATGCATCTGTAATAACTTATGCTTGTGTAGTAATCCATAGGCATGCATCGTTGGTCGGTCTACCAATGACTCTTAAAAAGCTTGTCGAAGTAAACCTTCTTTACACACCCTTCGTTAAGAGTGTATCCTGTTGAATAAGTGACGAGATAGTTACAAAAATCAGGCAAACGAAAGTTGAGAGGGAGATATAAGTAATTGAAGGTAGATAAAGACAGGTGAACGGAACTTGAGAGGCAAGTATACGTAAGAGAAAGTTTGACGACCGGCTGGCTCAGTTGGCAACGTGGTAATTGGCGTTTATCTATGTATGTGTGTTTCTATATTAAAAATCTTAAATATATAAAATTTCTTAAATGTATAACAATACTGAATATATTTGTACTAGGCGTTGACTAAAAAATATTAAAGGCACTAACTAGCCTTTAATATTTTTTTTCTTTTCGGAGGGACCTAATACTGGTTGGCGGTGCTTGTCCAGCCTCAACAGTTCGACTGACTACGAAGACTTTTGTGTCTTCAGGTTTAAGGAGGCGATAGACCCTCCTCTTTTCCCGCAGATGGGAAGAGATGTACCGGATTGCTTGTGGGCGTACCCTATAGTTTTTTTTTTGGGGACCGAAGACGGGGAAGCGGTCCCCCTCCCCACTCTAGTGGGACGGCGCGCGCACGATGCCGTTTAAGTTGCGGTGTCGTGGATAAGGAAAACTGAGCTCGTTTAATGTTTGGCTTATCTGAGGAGGCCTTTTTCCTCTCCCCACCCTCTGACGGAAGGGGTCGATTTGCGCGACAAATCAGCAAATAGCCGCATTCTTAATTTATTTATTATTAGAGTTCTCTAGAGTCGCGTTATTTTATTTCTACCAATCTAAGCTCACAACTTACGGATTCGAACCCGGGCTCCTTTCCGTAAGCGGTGTGCGAGTTTGTCATTCTGTCAGTCATGTGTGTTATAACTGTGCCACTATATGTAAGGTTTCATCGCTCGACCGGTGCGAGCGGTGTATATGGCATTGGTTCCAGCAGGAAAAATGCATTTACGCACCACCCAGCCGACCCAAGGGGGGCCTGAGGTGTGTGTCGGGCTCAGGTCGTGAATGTCTAGTGCCTGTAACACAAGTCTTTCCCGTACTTAGCATGGGGCTAGGCTAACGTGGAGTGATTAAGTCCACAGATATTATTATTACCATTAGAAAGAGAAAGACAAATTTCGCATACAAGTACAACCCTACGGCCGTAAGGCCAGCCAGCACTACAGGACAACCCCACCGACTTTGTGTGAGCAAAAGCGCCTCCTCCTATTGCCTATTGCTCTTTTGTCCCCTCTTCTTATAAGAGGGGTTCAAAAAGCATGCCCCTCGGTTCAATTGGCTTCACCTGGGTTCTCCTCAGGCTACTGAGCCCCACCACCACGTCAAGGCATGAACCATGGTGGGGAAATCACAGAGTGTCTACTATACTCGGCCCTTGTTCCAAATATCTGTTTCTCAACTATGTCTCGCATACGGAAGCTCTATAAATTTATAGCTCGATATCTATGGCCCACACGATTGTAGGTACTCTGTAGCTTTCCTGATCGCATTATTTTCGAATTCGATCCATCTTGGAAAAGAAAATGCGTGATATTTGTCTCACGAGAGTATTTATCCACATCATTTTGAAACTTTCAGGTTATCTCCATATCATTTATACTGACAAACAATTTTTTTCGTGGTGGTTTATGTGTACTATTTCACTATTTGCAGTACACTGGCGTAGCTACTGCTTCAGTGTTTATTGCCCCACCATATGAGCACCACTCATATGGTAGTTGTAGTAGATACATTTTTACACAATTTAAAAGCAATCCTTGATTTTAGTAATAGTTTACACTAATAAGTCTGGTACATGGTTTTACGTTACCACTTTTTACGTGTAAAACGTAATTCCGATTCTTAATCATTTGCGGAACACTTTCCCCAGCACTTCATTTGTTTTACGTGTAAGTAGATTGTACAGTAGTTACTTTACTTCAAATTTACCCTTGAAAGGAGGTTCGCTTTAAATACAAGAAGTTCTAACGAAGACAAACAGTTCAGCAGATTCAAAGTTTTTGGCGCTTTTCCTAATTGGGAAAATAAACCTCTGATGGACTTAAAATTTTCAATCTTATGACTGAGCTATAATATATTTTAAAGCGATTAAGATACATTAAATATAATTAATTAAATTCGAAATTTTAGTTAATTTTCAGTTTATTCGAGAACATTGTTTATTCATGATTATCAGTTCTTATTCATCCACTGCTGACTAAAAACCGTATGATGACTATCCTAAATGGGGCCCTCATCACTCTTTTGTTTGAATTCAACGTCAACTAGTCACCATTCAATTATCCACCACATAGTTATATATAATAAATATTTACCTATGGCAACTCTTAAGGGTAATTATACCAAAATCTCGTCTACACGTACGAATGTGAATAAAAATGTACATAATGAAAAATACAAGTATCCTCTAAATTTCAATCGAACTCTACTCATGTTTTCCGAGAAAAACGTCTGTGGCGTAAGGACGGACAAATGGCCGGAGAGACGGACGACCAGACGGACGGACACATACACGGATAGACGGACGGACAAACGGACGGTTAGACAACGGACATGACGATAAAATATGACGGTTCCGTTTATTGTCATTTGGATACGGAACACTAAAAACCAGTGTGTGTCAGATCCGGCACATAACCGGAGTTTACTCCTTAACAAATAACGTACACGAGCGCGACAAAGCGTTACGCTCAATATTATGTTACTCTTCACACTATTTTATTCCTAATACGTTATTCGTGCCACGAATCAATACGTCTCTATTTATAAGAGGTAGTACTTGCTGAATTGTACTTGAATTGGGCCGGAGCGACCGGAGTGTTGTTCTCGCTCACGTGATATAGGCGTCAAGGGGCAGCTATATTGACGCATTTCGAACGGTTTGTGAGTAACCATTGGTTCATTTGAAGGGATGAGGAATCCTTTCCTAGGGCAACGCATCTGCATGACAACAATAATGTGGATGTGTATGTACATCGGTAGTCGCCAAGAGCCTCCCATTGCCCCCTGTACTATAAAAAAGAACGAAACTCAAATAAATGTGTTTATTTATTTGAGTTTATTTCATAAGAAACGACTCAAGTTTTATTTGGAGGGATATTTCTGTCAGGCTGAAGTCATTGGATATTTAAGTTATGAGTACACCACGAAAGCCCACATCTCATTACAGGCTTATTAAAAAAGAAAAATATGTTTTTTATTTAAAACAAACTCATGTGGGTGGTCTTTCATATAACTCAGTCATTAACGCAGTATAATATAGTCCATGCGCTACGGCATACTAAATATGCTGATTATGTATAATTATTAAGTCTGTGGGTTGCTTTGATGTTTTATAATAATGATGTTTTATATCATTTAACGTTATTTAATCTGTGTAACCGTGGTCTAGTGATAAAACATGTACAACCACAGATCAATACTAGTGGGACCAATGAGTGTTACTGGGATCTTCATATACATCAATTCATATAATTCAATCAACCAACATCAATTTACGTAGTAGTGACAGTCTATTTATATTTGTAGTAGATAGAATTGTTGGTATTTTTTATGCCTCTTGGTCTAGTGCTAAACATGTTCAACCTCAGCCGTGGGGTGACCCCACGTGGGGTTCAAGTCCCGGGTTGGATCAAACTGTTATTGGGCTTTTTCAATTTATAATAACAGTCATCAGGAAGTTCCCAATTGCACGGTCCAAATGTCGAAGGGGACTGATTTATATGTCGAACCCTGTTTGAGGAGTCCTGTCCCTTACGAGGGTCTTCAGACTTGCCCGTAACCAAGGTGATCTGTTGCTGATAGATCTGGGGCATCCCAGTACGGGCGTCCTATGGAATCCTCGTGGTTGCTGTAGGTTCCCACGCGGGACCGATGATACGCAAATGTATTTCCCCGCAAAAATAAAAAAGACATATCACGAAGTTAGCGCTGTTATAAATCGTTGCCTAGAATATGAGAATGCTCGATAATCTGATGTCCTGAACCGGTTCACCGGTCTTGTCAGCCTGGCGTAGCTGAAGGAATAGAGAGTCCACTTGTATCTATAAATGAAAATATTTGCGTACTATTACATTCTCAGAGCAGATGGATCGTCTCTACAGAGATAGAATACAGAAAAAAATGATACTTACTTTATTTCGGAATGTTTAAATAAATCATCATCTAGTACAGATAAGTTTACATAATAAATTTATAAGGATGCTGCAGTGAGGTTACAATAACAGTTATTTAACAGGTTGCTAAGAGGTTTACCACAATAATTCTGCTTAGCGTCGACACCAACGCGTTATAAGGATGGTAATTATTTACTTAGATCTAAATGTAATTTATATTTAAAGATAATGATTAGGAGATGGCAGGTTAGGCTATAGTTAGGAACGAATAGATTGGTTTCAGGCTGAATGTCGGTGTGACGTCACAGAATACTTATCTTTGCGTATATGTAGCCTATGGCAACTTTAAAACAATTTTAACGATTGACATAAAGGCATTGATTTACAAGAATTGATTAATTACTGCATAAAAGTGACGTTATGTACATATTTCTAAAGCGTCGCGAACTTGTTATGTCACACACAAGTAACTAAACATAAAATATATTTTGATTCCGCTCTCACAACACCAGATCTATGTGTGCGAAATGGTTGTGAGCGGACGCGGATGAGAACACCGGAAATATCTAAAAAGATTATATTTAGCGCTTATGGTGCTATAATATTGTGAGCACCGCTGCAGAATGCCATGGAATAGATTACCTAAATTGCTTTCTCCACTAGATTATCATAAGTCTATTTTTTTCAGGCCTTTTAAATATTTGAATGAAATCAATTCCGAAGATACATATGAGGAGTAGGTTAATATCGGACCATCAGAGCCTACTTAACTTTTTTTTTCTAACACCAATATTCCTAAACTACTCTGAAGGACGCATAGCGCCCACCGCCACTTAAGTATTATCTCTATACTCTGACTCATTTAGTAACAGTAAATTTAAGGTGCCTGGTCTATATATGATGGACTTCCTAATTCAACAAAAATCTACATCTCAAGACCAGCAAACATGTATTTTATAATAAAAAATCACATCCACCGAATATAAAAACAATATTACCGTGAAACCTTCCGTGAGACGTTCAGAAACAATAGTTTAGCAATCTCAGTGCAAACAAAAGCACAATTGCGCCAATAAACGGCGCTCGTTCGGAATCAGGTCGAAAATGGTTGTATTGCGTGACGTAAATACATTTGCGGGGAGTATTGTTCGGAGCACGGCACTTCATACGTTACAGGCGGGAACAGACACTCTGGAAACTAAATTGGCACAATTATTGTCTAAATTATGTTAGTATGAATAATTAAATTGTTCATTTTCGTCGTTGCAAGTGTGCGTCCGGAATTGTGTTGTGAAACTAGCGAAGCGTTCGGATTGTTGTTTATAAACATATGTTAAAATCAGAACGATTTCACAGTTTAAACGAATCATGCCTGATCTTTCTGATAAAGGGAGACTAATCACAAGGACGGCACTAATCAAATGCTGGCCTGCATGCTTCGATGCAGAGCAGTGCTGTGAAATTCTAATCCTGAACCCTGGTATCAGACAATGTGTGGGTAGACCTCTCGTATATCGCCTTAAAATCGGGATGATTTTAATATGTAGTTCGTATCATCTTGGAAACTGAATTCTGAATTTTAAGTGAACCAATGAACACAAAATACCGATGCCTTTCTTGTTGCGAAAACTAGATAAGGAGTTATATATAATCCTTAAATATAATCTTATATATGATGTAAAATTTTCATTCTACGTTTCCAAAATACTCTATTAGGACGTTAAAAGTTAACATACATATAGTTAAGGCTTAAAAAAGAAATGCTTGTCTGTAAGTCGATTTACGGATGAAATTATTCCACGTGACCGTAATTCTCTAATTTCTCTAATTGTACTTTCAGGCAAATTTTTCAGTGACTTTCGTCTTTGCAAAGAGACAGATAATTAAATGGCCAGAGGAACTCTAAATATACAGGCTACTAGAAAGCGAAAGACTATTGAATGAATAGATATTATAAAATAGGACCCAAATAAGTAGATTGAGAGAAAATTTCAAGAGGTTTTCACCTATTGGTAGGGCGACCAAAAGAAGATTGCAGTGTACAATTTGTTAAAGCAGCATTCCGGCCCGTGTTATTCACGGACAAGCCAAGGCGGATCGCTAGTAATATTTAATAATAATAAAATCACAAATTATTATAGTCGTTACTATATATTACTATAATAATTATGTATTTACATGCATAACAAATGGAGTAACACCTGTACTTAATGAATATTCAATAGCCCGGATGCCGACTGCTATTCCTATAAGTAGAGTCAATAATGTTACTATATAATTATCTTATCGAATTAAGCTATTATTGCAATCCCAGCAGCTTCGGTGAATAACACTTGCAACAGTACATGTAAGCTAGGCCCATACATGCTTGCTAAGCGCCAAGAGATTCTAAGGGCCAACCGAGATAGAGCCATAGCAACTTAGCAAGTTGCAAGTCTCTCGGTTCTAAGTTGTTACATTGGAACATCATGTGTTTGCGCTTTACGGGAGGTCAATGTACAGCAGTGGACGTCTTTCGGTTGAAGATGAAACTTATTACATCAATCTTAATAATATAGTAACTTTACTTTTTATCTTTTCTAAATTATACATTTCCAGGCTGGTTGAATTTTTATTAGATTAGTTATTTTTAGTACCGAAATTGTTTTAACTGAACACAGCTAGAGCCGTGGGTATACTTGACGATAAATTACCAAACAACACCGTCTGCTGGCACGATATTTGGCAAAACAAAACCGATTTATAGCACAATTGTCAATATAAGTTGTGATATTGTGACTGTTCGTAAATAACGAACATTTGAATATTTTTGTGTGTCGGCCATTTCTACTTCGTAGTCACTACGTAGCTCTAACAACGAGTTATATTTTTATTGGATTGGATGGAATTAAAACTAATGTGTATATTATAAACTCAGTTTGACCCTACGTATGTATATGATTTTATAATATACATACGTAGCACATTGAATATTGAATGGCTAAATAAACGCATCTCCATGACAAATGTGCGGATGTCTACGGGCGTTGTTAGTCGTTAAAAGGCTCGCTCGTTTCTATTTATTTTCCGTTCGCTCCTAAGGTCTTTATAGCCGTTTGATTCTATTGATAAACAAATGATTTTTTTCTGGAAAAAAAACATCATTATATTAGTGTAGGAAAAATAACTTTTTTATAGCATAGGAGGTCAAATGTGCAGTCAGAGCCATTTGGTGATTACTGACGTCTATTCCAAAATGCAGATTCGTTTCCCTCTTTACCACATCCCTACCAACAGGTCATCGTGCTTTAAAATTAACCTATAAATTGTCCTGTCTTGGTCACTCAGTGAACACTGCGCCACATCGAGCAACTGACAACGGCGGAGCCCTCAATGAGTTTTGGGAGCCGGAACCACCGGCTCGGTGAATGACGGATGGCAAGTGACGCTGGGTACACCGCCTGTTACGTCCCCAAGTGGTGAAGTAATAGTAACTATTCATTGATCTATGATCTCATACGGTCGGGCACACAGACGAATGGGCAGACGAACATAACGAAGTTCCATTTTTTGTTATTTGGTAACGGAACCCTAAAAACGATTCGTTATTATTTCTGAGTAGTTGTGGTAGTCGCGTGTTGTGCCATATTTCACATGCAATGTGTCTGTCAATATATGTATAGACAAATTGCATTGTAGTAATTAACATCGGCTTCTTATCATTTATTTTATGTATATATAGATATCGAAGAGGGTGACAAGATGAAATGTTAATGTTACGACATGGACCTTCACACGATATCAGTGAAGTCGTTCTGTAGCTCATTTTATTGGTACTTGTTGACCTTACAATGCTCACACTGACGAAGAAATAGAGAGAGGTCTTGAAGAGAATATACTTTTACATACTAAAAATAATACTTATAACTACATCGTAAAGTCTAGTGTCTAGTAAGCATCTCCAGGCACAGTAGTGAGGTTCCGTATTTGAATCCCGGGTTTAACCAAAAGTTAATTAGGATTTTTCAATTTCTAATAATAGTCCGGAAGTCGGCCGTATTATACCATGTGCCTCGCAGTGTACGTCAATCCGTCGGTTCTATGCCATATTTTATCCCGTCAATTAAGGGAAGTTCGCCGTCCCCTCAAAATAGCGGAACGAGGGAATAGTAAAAACACTTGCGTCTGCGCAAATACTTGTTTCCTGCGCTGATTGCTCTTCCCAATAGAGATAGTCGTCATAGTCGAAATCTGACTAGTAATATACTTATTACTCATGATAGTAATATACTTATTACTCGTGATAGTAATATACTTATTACTCATGATAGTAATATACTTATTACTCATGATAGTAATATACTTATTACTCATGATAGTAATAATCACGAGACCATTTTCTACTTATTACTCATGATAGTAATAATCACGGGACCATTTTCGGCTAAGGTTTAGAACATAAAACCCTTTTCTAATACTTTCGAGATTACCTCGTCCTCACAAGGATGCAGATAACGTGACATTTAACGTTCGTTACATTTTGCTAGTCTAATTATTTGTTTACTAACAATTGCCAAGCGTTACATATAGTTCCGTCATCGGTGGGAACCCAAGAAAAGGTAAAAGTCTCCTTCAAATAATTCCATTTGTCTCTGTCCTGAGCTGTTTTGTTTCCGACCGCTGTTTTGCGTATTTCGTCTTCCCAACGTGCCAGTGGTCTTCTTCTAACCCTCTTACCTCGTAGGCCTTGCCACAGCGTTGTTCTAGGTAGACTAGAGCCCTCAAAATGGATCTACGTTGACACAGATATTTGTCAGTCTTCTGTCACTAATTAAGTGAGCTGACTGCTCGGGCAGCCTCGGAACTGTGGTCCAGACCGTAGCCTAGAGTGAAATCATATGGAATGCTGTCGTCTCCTTTTGTGAGATAGTGAATTCCGCAAGACAGATTACTGAGAGGCTGCGAATGAGTATTACACTCTTTCATATTACAGAAGAGCACTGGGTGTAGGATCCACCGGAAATCGCTCAGCAGATGCAGGCCAAAGGTGGCATGTTTCATTCAACCTTTCTAGCTTTCTAGCACTCTTGAATAACCACCAATTAGGCGATTGGTATTCAAAATTTGCTGATTTTTCCGGAGCTCATTTCTTCATAGGGTACGTTAACCTGGTCCTCTCGGCACATACTTCTGAGGTCGAACATCGTGTCGTTTCATCGACTTAAGAATTAACATCAACGAAATAAAAAAAAAGGCAAGGCGAGTCCGGCACTGGACGAGTTACTGTGTAACAAAATAATAACACGCTGATGCATAAATAACTTGTTTTTAATCCCAGGCATCTGACATCACCCGCCAGAGTAATTCAGACAAAAGAAGGGTGAAATCATCCTAGAGATGACACATTGGATTCAATCACCGGCAGTTGACATGTGAACTGGACAGTCATTATCCGTCTACCTCTCGTTCACCTCCCCCTCCTGTTGCAATGCAAATGCAATGAATTGTGCATTTCAAGAAACCCTAGATTCGATAACCAACCTTGATATCATCTGATGTGTAAACTCGATAAGGATAGTGACAAAATAAAGACCATTAAAATATATTTTTTTTCCTTTCATGGACTCCAGCTGAAATTGGATGCCACATCCGGGTAGGCAAATGTCCCGGCTCCTAACTGTAGCACCGAGCGATAAGAGAGCGAAGCGAGGTTAGCTAGTCATGTGCCTATGACATCTGACGGTGTATTTGTTACTGTAGCTCCTGAAACCATCCCAAGCAATATAATATGGTACTTAGCTAAGAAGTAATCATATCATGTTAATAAGCATGTGTTAATGACTTCTTCTTCTTCGGTTTATCAATGGATAATTATTGTCATATGATTAATATTAATAAGTAATACAAGGTACCTCATTAAAAGTAATGATGGTCGTGCAATCATCTTTACGTCCTCCAATCTCATTTGGCATCTCAACATGGTTATTCCATTTGCGTTTCATTTCGCCCCGTATAATATCGCCATTAATACTTTTATCTGAGTACGTCTTTATGCCATCGATGCTCTATAAAATATAGAATAGTACTTTGTGCGATTCTACGTTTTTGTTTAATCCAACCGCGAGAATCACCTCATATTAGTGTCTACAGAACAGACAAGGGAGTGAAAAACTAGACATATGTTGGCATATTTTAGCTCTTCTCACTTTGATTCGCGTGATATCTCAGAAATTTTTCGAAAGACGTCGACATAGAAAAGACCTCAAGTCTTTACATTTATACTTTATGAAGAACCAGGTTGTATTATACCGTGCAATATTCCATATCTGGTGTAATGTGATCTTTTGTGTAATGTCATATATGCTGTTGTTATCGGATTTTTTTACTCAAATTGTGACAGAACCTTTACGAAACAGCCTATCGGTATATCTTTTTTTTTTTTTTGGTTACAACGACAACATACAGTTAAATTTACAAAGTAATTTAATATCAGCATTATATGCGACAACATATTGTAAAGATTCTTCGGTTTCAAATGAAAAACAGGTACACGGGCCGGTCAGCGTGCAACTTGAACCCGGCTACATCACGGGCTTCGTACAAAATTTTGTTACTCAATTATTTCATAATGATTTGATTTGAGCTGCGGTTTCAACGGCGCAAGCTTAGATTACGTAAAAATATTAGAATAAAAACTTCGATATAGTGGACACTATTCGCCCAGTGCTAAACAGGTGAAATATAGAATAGACTAGGAGACGCTTACTTTTTTTTTTCTTCTTAAATTTATTGAGTATATTAAAATTATATGCACTATTACACATTAACAACATTTCGCTTCATCAGTTACTTAATACACTAAGGAATTAATAGTGATAATAACATAAATAATAATACATACACTGTTCGGCTTATTCTCGTAAGTAATAAATGTGTACAATAACTGTAACAATGAGTAATGAGACTTATTGAAAGAGGCTATAAAATTAAACACAATTACGGTGGCGAGTAAAGTATTTGTAATGTTTTTTTTTTTTTTTTTTGGGTAAGGATTAAAGACCGTTATGTGCCTTTACCGACCCTAATTGGGGTGTAGTTGGCTGATCGCGGCACATGGTAGCTGAACGCCGACCTCAAATCACCACAAGCTTTGGTCCTTGAACGCCGCTTTAGGCTTCTGAGCCCCAAAACCACGACGATGTGTAAACCATGATGATAGCTTAAGCAATAAATATAACTTATATAAAAAGTGAAATAAAGAACTCATTCATGTCTTCACAATTGAAGCTGTTATCATAAATTTAAAACTTTTTAAGGAAAAAAGGAAACGCTTGAAAAAATAAATAAAGAATTAGTACTTATATTAAGTATAAATAAGAGGTACTTCCATTGCTGCATTGTAGCTATTTCACTTGATTTGACCGGGGAGGTACCCTCGCTCACACAACATAATACAATATTTAAAAAGTGTTGGACATTCTATCGTGTTTTGTGTGGTTTGTGAGTTTACAGTGGCCTTTGAGTGAGGATGATGTGAAGGAATCCATGCATTCTATTTATCTTTAACCGTGCAGATGTTAATTAGTGTCGGTAGTCACGAAATAGGATGAGCTCTAATTGCCTATTTGTCCTCCTATGATATAAAATTATGTACAAAAATGAGAATCTAATTCTAATATATCGATGTCTTTTATTACCAATTTAAGATCTTCAAAGGGTCTAATTTGTTTTTTTCAACACCTTGAAGTGTGAGCCCCCGCTGTGCCATTTCTATGAATGATATAAACATGTTCGTTTAAACGATCCTAGCCTTTACGATACTGGTGTAAGACCGATTGTTCCGTACGTGTTTGTTGATGTGTATAACGCCGTACACCTCCCGCTGTTTAAAGAAATGCGGTACCGATCCTTTTTGAAATAATGAGGAAGATTGCTGTGTTTTAATAATTAACCCAACCTGTTAAAGACGTAGAAGGGTCGTAAGGACCCCGCTTATTTTATAGCGAAGCGAAACAAATGAGTTTCATATTCGATATGATAAATAATCGCATATATGTTTCGCACTCATATGTTGCGAACAGAATCATTCCTAATCATCTGCTGTCCGGACGTAAGTTCACCTATCCGGATTTATAATACAAATTATAGTAAGCAAGTTATAGTATCGTTATCTCTGCATTTTGTAATTCGTAGTGCCCCAATGGCCCTATGTGGTGGGGATCGGTTGAGTGCAGGATAAGAAGTCCGGTATCTGCGCAATCTAACCTCTGGTTGTTTACGGGAATCAATAATAATTTACCAAAAGTGTCCGCCTGTTCATAACTGTAATAATTTATGCACACATATCTATGGCTGCAAATATTGCATTTACCAAACGATTCGATAGGACTACCTGATATAAAAGCAACCACCGATAGGAACTTGTGAAAATCGCTACTATGAAAGTTTACGAATATAAGTTGCGAAACTTAATCAAAGTACAAAGTTCGACAATTATGTTTCGAGGGTCACAGTCGTACAATTACTTCACACAAGTAAAATTATTATATGTACTTTATACTGCCCATTCGCTACCCGTAGATAGGTTATTATGAGTACCTACACAAAACTACTACAAAAGTACCTACTTTCAAATTAAACGCAGAGACGGATCACTTTTGGCCACAAAAGTTTTATTTTCAATAATGTGAGAACCGAGGGGTGATGCTACTATTTCACAATCTAGTTATTTTAAGATAATAACATTCTCCCTCGGTTTCAACCGCTTAACTCCGGTCCTACTAGTCGTAGCGTCATGGTATATAGCCTTTGTCGTTACATTAACTATTCAACACAAAAATAATTTTTCATTTCGGGTCAGTAGTTCTTGAGATTAGCGCGTTCTAAAAACAGGCAAACTCTACAACTTTATATTACTAAGTATAGATGAAACTATAAAATAAATAATATCCAATTATTCAACTTTTACTTCTTTTGCCTTTTGTACCGCCCGCCGCGCTCACCGGGTTAAAACAATGTATGACAGCTCATTAAATACTTGAACGTTTTTATGTATTTTATTGTTTAAAACAAGCAAGTTACCGTTACTTTATCCTCTTGTCATAACAAAATAACGTAAAAAACAAAAAAGTGAGCTCGTGACCGTGCTCTATGGCGCTCTATGGGAGCGGCCTATGTCCAGTAGGGGATGCTGTCCGGCTGGTGATGATGGTGTTAATGAGACAATAAAAATAATCTTCAGCTTCTTTGTGAAAGTTGTGGCCGGCCTTATGACTAATGGTATTTTCTATATAATATATAATATAGGGGCCAAACGGGTAGTCGGTGTCTTTTGACGCCTACTGATGTCCATAGACATCCGCATTACTGTCTCGTTTTGCCCTCTCTCTTCCTCCCTTCCAATGGGCCACTGTCTAATCACAAACAACATGACACGCGTCAGCAAAGCTGTCACATTACGACGGTACCGTGTGCTAGAGAGGTACCTCCCCGGTCGTGCCGGATGCAATGCAGCGTGGCACTAGCTATTATTTCGTAGGAATATTTTTGGGATATTGTACGCAAGTCATTACAAATGGACTAGGCGCTGTCAATACTGCAGAGTACGAAGCTACAGTTCGGCCAGATAACGTTATGACACGTTACAATGACAGCAATTTTTTATTACGGGACTACGTCTATCGAGACATACAGTTTACTTTAAAGGACAGGAAAATTATAGACTTAAAGCCAAAGAGTGTGTTCAACATGAACATCAAATAGATGACTCAAGTCTTACCAGTGTTGTCATACCATTTCAGGCTATTATGACAAGGGGCAAAAGATTAAGAGGGGGAGGCGCTTTTGTCCATGGACGAGGATGGGAGCGTCACCCGATTGCACTATCCCAAAGTTGGTGGGGCTGTCCCGTGGTGCTAGACAAATCTTCTGTGGAGGAGGCGCCGTCCACTTATGGGCTGACTAGCCTCCGACGTTCTCTGAGGAATTGTATTTCCAGCGCACCTCACCAAAGGTGGCACTGATGGCACTCGCGGTGCCTTTTGTGGATTTTCGCCACTAAATATGTACAATGTGCCGCGCACTCCACACAGGGCCGGTGAAGGCGACGGTATTCTATCGTTCAGGTGACGGATGGTAAACCGATGTGCTGATCAGTTCACCCAATCACATCAGAATCACAACTATCTCATTTCCTTATCGTTCTTTCGATAAATTGATGGTTGCGTTGTCACCACACGATAGCACGGAGTATCAAATTGTGGCACGTTCGCAAATTCAATCAACCTGCGCTTCCCAAACTTACAAAGACCATGTTAACTCAATTGTTTGCGATTTTGTGATAAATAAAAATAAAAAATAAAATTGTTTTTTCAATTTTACCATTACTCACTTACACAGATGGATCAACATAATTGCTCGACCTCTTTTGTTTCATAAATGGCAAGATATGCCTGCGTTTTTTGTATATTGCAAAAGAGCAGCCAGAGTCATATCATTTGTCATGTAGATGCGTTGCCCTCCTTACCTACTCTCCTCCAATAGGCCAATGGCATCTGCGTAAGGACGTATCACTTTGCAGCGATGTTATTTATGCGAGAGGTCGAGGAGGAAACCTCCTCGGTCGTGCCGGCCTGATTTAGTTACAATGGCGTTACCTCTTACTAGAAACACAATGAATTTGACCGCAATATCACCAGATTTAGAGTGACGATGTGCCCGGAGATGTAGCACCCTGGTCGAATGCCTATTCACACTTGACTTAAACAGCCCGGATTTCGGGATGAGTTAGAAACTGAAGCAATCAAGTCGTTCTACCCTACGCGTTGCCTTTGCGTTCGTAACGATACAATATATACAATAAACGGGTGGCGAGTCGTTCTTCTAGTATTCCGATGATAAAATGGTAATGACGGAATCAGCTTGTGTAGTTCATGAACGCACTGTTAGTGATTCCGTCTGTAGAACACGGCCAGACCTGAAACTACACGTCAGTGTACCAAGCTCATTTGGTCGCCAATGAATCGTTGGCTCAACGCTCAATTGAGTCCAATGCCACCATCTGGTACTTGGCTGACCCATTCGATAGCAGTACTCAACTCATAACTAGACTTGAGCATCGTAAGTAAGAAATTAACCGGAAAGAGGTGAAAACGACTTACCGATACATTTTACATGTGTTAATATAATAAAGTAACCTATAACAATTTTGATATTCTGCCCCACTCTTTAATCAAACCAAAAACATTAAAGACCTTGTGAATGCTTTATCAAACGTTTATGAGAATGTGTGTTCTCACTAATTCCTCATCATCCCAAAAACACTCGCGACACTCTTGACACATAATATCACGGCTCGATATCTAAACATAATGAATTAGAAATTTCAAGATGTTTTTCACCATCTGCTAAGACCTACTTATTGAGATTTATTCCACTTGTTACAATAGTTTTTTATAATTTAATTTACTTAGAAAAAAGTGAAAGTATGAGTGTTATAAATAAAACTAACAATTTACCCAGTTTCTTCAGCTTACTATATTAGGGAACTGGCATAAAGATGTGTTGTTGTAGTTGTTTTGTAAATAATAAATGACTGGTGTAAGCTCGAACTTCCAAACTTTCCTGATTTAATAACAGTTGGTGGGCTTTAAACGTATTGTTGTTCACAAGAGAGAAAACCGCGGCAAATTTGATCAAACTACATGATACTAAATCTTCTTTTATATTTTACTAGTGTATCCTAGGCTTACGCCCATGAATAATACTGCAATTTTAACAAATAATACGTTAAAGCCTTTCTCAGGAATCCCTAATTCTCACCAATGTAAATATTGGTTACAATTGCAAGGAAATCTGTTAGGCAGGTTTTGAGAAATTTGAATATCCTGCAAATAAATTTGAGCACTATGTAAAAAAACGTCGACTTCCGAAATCCAAGGTATAGAAAATTTGTATTATTTCAATTTTAGTACGGCAAGCGAGCAGTCGAGGTATTTTGATGAGTATCGACGTCCAGAAACATGCGTGATATATGCTACCCACTTTCACTCTCCGATAGGCCTCCGAAAACTCACAATTAACACGAAAAGCCTGTCACGCATGGCTGTCAGTTTACAAGTGGACGTGAAAGTTGTGCAACCTTCATTATCACGAATATAACCTCATACTAGTTAAAATAAACGTTATTAGACACATATGTCGTGTAATACATCTAGGGCAAGTACCAAGTCATCTAAGCCAATGTCTGAACCTTATACCCCAAATCAATCCGACATGAATAAAAAATGTTCACGTTAATTTAATTGTCTGGAATTGTTAGGTGCCTTGGCGTAGTTAATAACCACTACGGCATTTTATAAAAGTGGCAACAATAAATTTTTGATACCTTCGATCGATTAAAAATACGATGGATTCAATGGCAGCCGACTTTATTGTAAATAAAATTACACGAAAGTGTTCCAACATTTTGTAGAGGATATAACGTTATTTGGTACATAAGGATATGATATACACGTCGCGATATGCTATAAAGTTTACATGGATACATACAACGTACTATGTTAGTGAAATTGTATGCTATCCAATACTATCC
Source organism: Eumaeus atala (assembly GCA_017140195.1). NCBI lineage: Eukaryota > Metazoa > Arthropoda > Insecta > Lepidoptera > Lycaenidae > Eumaeus > Eumaeus atala. The sequence goes on from JAFELO010000131.1 coordinate 115,915, forward strand.
TTATCCACGACACCGCAACTTAAACGGCATCGTGCGCGCGCCGTCCCACTATAGTGGAGAGGGGGACCGCTTCCTCCTTTTCGGTCCCAAAAATAATCACTATAGGGTACGCCCACAATCAACCCGGTTCATCTCTTCCCATCTGCGGGAAAAGAGGGGGGTCTGTCCCCCTATCGTCTCCCTAAACCTGAAGACAAAAAAGTCTTCGTAGTCAGTCGAACTGTTGAGGCTGGACTAGCGCCGCCGACCAGTATTAGGTCCCACCGAAAAAAAAAAATGTTATCCGATCGTACTTACAACTTTTGCCTTGTACGCACAATAACAATTATACAATAATAGCGATCTGCCTCGGGGCCAGCAAATTATACACTAAAATCTTTCAGTATTCGCTATGTATATGGATGATATTGATTTTCATCCGTTCAGTAGATTTTAAGAACATCGATAATTTAGTAGCGTATAGTTTTTGGGGACTTTATTCTACTCGTGTATTAAGTGTAGAAGAGCTTGTGTTCAGAGCTAAACGAATTTTATTTTCACTAAATAAAATAATGTAAACTAAATAAATTATGCCTTAAAAGTAATAAAAATATAAGTATTCAATTAAATATCAATTATTCGCTCATCGAGATATACTGACAATTATAAAACAGATTCATTAATAACGATTATTTAACGTCGAAAGCGATCAAGAGTTCAATTTAATTATACGTATTAACGTTGAAAAAGTTTTCAACGCCAGCCGCTCTGACCTTTTAAAGTTTTCAGCCTTTCTATTGGTTCGAGCACGCGAACAAAAAAAAGCAAAACGAAATGCATAAAGGAAATAGCGTGCCTGGAAATTTGTTGCTGCTAAGTATCGAAGTATTGGGCTTTCAATTTTCATTTCTTTTATAGAATAGGGGGCAAACGAGAAATCGGAGCCATTTTGCGACTACAACATCCACATAACTACTATGCCGATACGTTGTTCTCCTTCTCTCACATCCCACACCCTCCCCCGCAATGGGCCACCGGCTACACACGAAACGCGACACTAAAGATGTCACTTTACGGCGGTATTACGTGAGTGAGAGGCACCTCCCATGGCGTGCCGGCACAATACCGCTGCATAGTACGACCTCCTCCTGCACTACATATTAGTGCAGTTTGATTTTCATGATATACAAACGTCAAATTTTGGCAGGTTGCAAGCTCGATATTTTATTTCTTATATTTCTTCTATAGAAAATCTATTTCTGTATGTAGACCAAGCTGACGAAATTGCGGCAAGGATTGTAGCAGACGTGAAAAAGAAAATACCTTCAATTTATTAATATAATTGCTGTCATGAGCTGGTGTCAGTGTCTAGCTATGAAGACCAGTGAGCATTTTCGATCGGGTAATTGTATTACCTGATGTGTACATCAGGTAATACAATTACTTTGTATTAGTTGTAGTCAATGCACACGAATTTTCACAAGCAGAGAGGGGTTTACGAATTTAAGTTGGTCATTTTAAGGCCAAACGTCAATGTTCAATGGAAGATGGAAATGCGACATCATCTCGACGCAGCCCTAATTTAGAATAAAACTTCTCCAATCCCTACACTACGTGACCATTAGTCTAATTGTAAACACAACCTGGTACACAATATCATGTTGTATTTATTTAGATACGGTTTGAGAACCGCTGAAATAGCGGACATCGAAATCATAACAATACGTGCCAGACAAGCAGTGCTCGCCCAACAGTTATTAGTTGCGCTTGGGAAATGGCGGATTTTTTGTATGTGTGTGTTTTGTTATGTATATTAATAGTCGAAGGAGCGCAAATGCATATTTCCGGTAAGCGATTTTCTATCATATGACAGTTGTGTTAAGGTTCATAAACATAGACACAGTCGACCGCTAATTCTGCGGAAACGGATATTTTGTGAAACGAATCTGTAAACATTTTATTGATTTAATCGTAACCCCCTCAAAAGTATCGGATGTCGGTGTATTCAAGTAACACTATTGCAACATTCATCAAAATATGTCCAGAACGTTTTCCTTGGACTGGGGTTTCTTTTTCTTGGTCAAGCGTCCCTTTAGGTTGGGACGAATCTGGGTCCTAACCTACAGCCTTTGAGATTATATATGCATGTAGCACTTTATGTGTGTAAATATATTAAGAACCCTAGAAAACATATATTTGTGCCTTCATCCCGGCTTCATTTCTAACTTAAGCAATTTGAGATTTAAAAGATACCTTTCATGAAATTGATCTATCCACGGGTGAAAACCACATAAAAATCTGTTTAGTATATTTTGAGAAAACCGATGACATACAGACAGACCGCTGCTAAGGACTTTGTTTTATATTATTATAGATTATTAGCACTTTAATAATATATCATTACCATCATCATCATCAGCCGGACGACATCCACTGCTGGACATAAGTCTCCCTCACAGAGAGCCTAAGGTAAAGTTTACGAGTTATTTGCGTTCAGCTGCTCCCCGCCACCTTAACCAAGTCCACCGGGTAGGAGATCGTCCTCCGTCATCCGGCGCGGAGTCGCCATTCGAGACCTTTCCTCCCCTACGAATAATATATGTTATTAGCATTCTAGTGTCGTGTGTGTAGGAAAGGATTAATTAAACTCCACATAAAATGGCTTACACACACAAATATGAATCTTACGGTACTTCCACACGAGAGTGCTTCTTTTTACGGTTTTTGAACTTCGTTACCCCGTATTGGGCATTTTTTTTTATTTTATAAGCAAACGTGGAGAGATTTGACTGCCGACAACCATAGACATCAGAAATTTTCATGAAGACGTGTTGCCTTTTTATCTTCTTCTCACTACCGCACGAAAAGCGTGGCTTTACTGTCGGTTTACGACGGTTTCACGTGAGCGTGAGATACTTGCCCAGCTGTTCCGTCCCAATTTGGCAACAGAGTTTGGGAAAAATATCTACGATTACAGGATTTGCTCTCACAGTACCTCTTGCAGTGTTTACTCTCGCAGTATTTTAGTACCTCTTGCAGTGTTTACTCTCGCAATAATTTAGTAACTCTTGCAGTGTTTACTCTCGCAGTATTTTAGTACCTCTTGCAGTGTTTACTCTCGCAGTAATTTAATACCTGTTACAGTATTTACTCTCGCAGTATTATAGCACCTCTTGCAGTGTTTACTCTCGCAGTATTTTAGAACCTCTTGCGGTGTTCACTCCCGCAGCATTTTAGTACATCTTGCAGTGTTCTACTGACTCAGACAGTATTAAAGCAAAATGTGGCCGAACTTCGCACGGTAACACTTTTCTCCGCGCTACTATTTCATATCTTTCTAGTAGTTTAGTTAGTTTGATAGTTTCATAGCGTAGGGGAGGCAAACGAGCAGTTGGGCCACTCGTAAGTAAGTTATAGACTTCCGCAACACCAGAGGACTCGCAGATGCGACTTGAAACAATTATAAAACATTGTCTTGTTGAAACAAGGACAATAAAGTATTATCAAAACTACTTTTAGCGTGTTGATACGCTCGTGCCATGATTACAACACAGTGCCAACAGATGTTTAGGTAAAATTCAATATTAACTACAGTCCACAGCCAACTGCTAAGCTTTATAACTAATAGTCTAAGAGCAGAAGAATCCCGTAATTTTCATCTGATAGAAATGTTGTTTTATACTTGCAGCCCATCCGGCACTTTTCTTTTTGCGTTGGAATCTTTTTTTTTATAGCATAGGGGGCAAACGGATAATTGGAGCCTTTTGATGACTACCGACGCCCATGGACATTTGCGTGATTGTTACTCAGATGCATTGCTATCGTACCACCAATGGGCCACCGGCTACTCTAACCACACGGAACGCGACAGCGGCGCTGTCTCTTTACGTCGGTGTCAAGTGAGAGAGAGGTATTTTCCCGGTCGTTCCGTCCCAATTCCGTTGCATGTAGTGTATGTAGTGCCATGCACCATGCATGACAAGATAAAGGTAAGAAATAATATTCAAGAGTCGCTTCCTGAAAAGTTAAAAAAGGGGGTGGAGGTATATATTAAATTTCATCGTGTATATCTTCTAAATATTTTGTTTTGTTTGTCCTTATCAATGGGATCGACTAACCACGTAAAGCCCTGATCATCAACCCACACTAGGCCGATGAAATTTGCATTCGGTAAGATTAAAAAGTGAAATATCCTAAAAAGTTGCGCCTAAAGGGTTAAACAGGGGTTGAAAATTTGAAGGAATTAGAAAGAAACCAATTTTATTGATCGCAATCATAGTGTAAACATATTTGCGTATTAGAGTCAATGTTCTCAAAGGGGGTGACGAATTACGTAGATGAAACCTGAGGGCTTATCTAGTGTTATAAAAAAATATTTTTAATAAATTGTCTCAAATTATCGACAAAATTACCATTGAACAGTTGAAGGTTTATGCGTGTATAAAAAGTCTTAAATATATAACCGTTGTCTAGTAACTATAACACAAGTCCTAACGGTACTTACCCCAAGACTAGGCTAACATGGTGGGGTAAATCCACAGATATATTATTATATTATTGAGAACTCTATTATCTATACATATTATTAAACAATGTCCCCAAAAGCTATATATGTCTGTATGTGACTGATTTTATCTAATTCATTCGATTCCCGGGGAATATTTTAGTGTATAATTCGTTGAACTAACTCCCCCTTCGGCTCCTGTCGTTTAAGGGCGTATGATTGCTTGTTCATTGAAATCAAAGTGTTTACAGTATCACGAAATATAGGGTGTGACGTCACGCCTGTGTAATCGAGGTTGTGTAACTCAAACTTTTCTAGTCAACTCAGTCAAAGCTTACTTAGAAGTGAAGTCAATTTGACTCCATGGCATCCACGAGCGTTATGACGCCTCATTATAAAATCGCCATAGAGAATGCAATATTTTGCATAGAGTCTCATTTTAGTACTGAAATAATGTTATTCTGCTAAATGGTAGCTTCTGCACGGACATTGCGATGCAGGCCTTAGTAAGCTTGAGGACAGATTTCGATCGAGGATAGAGTAGTAGAGGTTGCATTTTGTTAATGGCTTACTGTCGAAATTCGACAACTCGACAAATCCTGCCCCTTTCTTTATCAGCTGTATAAATGTAAAATATATTAGAGTGTCTATGGTTCCTTAGAAATACCTAGGGTGATTCATATAAACCATGTTCTTAATGATATCTATAGAACGAACTAGATGATAAATATTTCTTCGGACTCTGGTATTATTTTTGCGTCGAGGCCATTGACGGTACATTATGGGAAATTTGAGAAAATTGAGGGGAAAAATAAGGCAGGATTATACAAACATAAAATATTCGCAAGAACCCATTTTTGATTAAAGAAAGTCACAAACACCCTTTTTAGGGATACGTATCCTAGAAGTGAATACGTAACATTTATAGAATGGCCGTGTTCAGATTGTTAGTACAGGTACAAAAACTATAGGGTACTTCTCAAGAAGAAAGCTAATATACAATACAAGTGAAACTATATAATTTTTACCTTTTTTTGTTGGCGCTGGGAAACGCATTTACTCGTCTTCACCGGTCCTGGGTCCTGTGGTGTGTGGGGCACGCGATACATTATAGTACCGAATACCAACAAAAACCACCGCGAGTACTATCAGTGCCGTCCTTGTTGAGGTATCCCGGAACAAGAAATCATCAGGGCACCTCGACGGCCAGTCAGTCCCCTAAGTGACCGACGCCTCCAACCCCGCCAGCTTCGGGACTGTGCAATGGGGTGACGTTCCCATCCTCGCCCCTTGTCCTTTGCGCAACAGCGCCTCCTCCTAATGCTCTTTGTTCCTCTCTTCTTATAGGAGGGGTACAAAGAGCGCCTTCCCCTCCTGATATTTTTCCCCTCTTTTGGAATTAGAAGAATTTAGAGTACAAAAATCTTCTCCTCCTGTTGTTCGTTTGTGTCCTCTTCGTATAAGAGAACCACCCTCGGTTCAATTGGCTTCTCGTGGATTCACTCCAGGCTACTGAGCCCCACCGCCACGACTAGGCTCGAACCACGCCACCATGGTGACAGATAACTTATACCCACGTTACTATACTTTAGTTGTATTTTATTTATTATTATATCCGATTGTCTCTCAGAAATCGCTACCCAAGCAATAATACCGCCCTTGTGTAGCTCGCAAGTTTCACATATAAATATTTATTTTGTGAGTACTTAAATGTGCACAATAAAGTATATTTTCTGATTTTCTTTCTCTTAACTTACATTATAGAAATAACATTACCAGCTTATAATGAATATTTATTTCATAGAAACTGTGTGCATACGCACGCAACGCTTGTTATCTTGAAAGAACTCAGAGAGCGACTTTTCCCGCTCCCGCGGCGGCGGCGGTTTGTGGTTTTATTTGAAAACTGATGAGACGGATAACGATCTCTTGAACTCTAGACCGCCACCGATCTGAGAGCGCGTGGTCGGATACCGCCGCAGCTGCGACTGACTGCCGAATGCGACACGCCCGCAGTGTGTGTGTTTCTTGCATCCTAACGAAACTGCGGGCACGTAAAGTGGCGTTGGCGGTAGAAGACCGCTTCGTGAGTTGATAGATTTCTTAGTCTTATAAGTCCGGTTGATGAGTACGTAACCATCAAACCCGTACTTGATAGTTTTCTTTTATAATTCCATGGCCCTACAGCTCGTTTAACAATTTATACGTAAGAAAGTAAATAAAAAGTATTAGTTGAAGTTAAATGGTCGCAATAATTTTTCTGGTACGATAAAATGTGTGCTAGCTAATTAACACTGCTATGGATAGTTTGAACGTAATACTTACTTAACTGACTGCTTCAGAAGGAATTAATGTTTTTCGAGAGATTGTATGAATGTATATTGTATGGTGTCGGGGAGCCGCTAGATGCAAGTGGCTCGTGACTATGATCTATGGCGTTCTATAGGGGAGGCCTATGTCCAGCTGTGGAAGTCGTCCGGCTGACGATGATTATGATGATATTGTATGTACCTCCTACAGCATGAACGACGTCGTTAGATTCATCTTGATAACTTGAGTTTCAAGAGGTACATAAAATAAGGGAAAAATTAAATGGGAGATTTTGGACGGAAAATGCGTGAAGTGATTTTTTTAACCTTATCTAACACATAAAATGGAGTATCAAAGTGTAGAGTTATAATTGACGATACCAATAGTATACATAATATGAAGTTTTAATATAACAGAAATTAATAAATATAGAAAATAAAACATTTAGGGCTTTTCGTTATTCT
>JAFELO010000131.1:129043-176400 GCA_017140195.1 Eumaeus atala
ATATATACTTCCCCTGTCCATCATCATCACTGTGTTCGTTTGCCCCCCTTACATTATAAAAAGTAAAGAATGCAGGTCTGAAGTATGTAAGTCTGTAGTTTGTAATATGTAAGTATGTAGTCTGTAGTATGTAAGTCTGTAGTCTGTAGTATCTAAGTCTGTAGTCTGTAGTCTGTAGTATGTAAGTCTGTAGTCTGTAGTATGTAAGTCTGTAGTCTGTAGTATGTAAGTCTGTAGTATGTAGTAAGTAAGTCTGTAGTCTGTAGTATGTAAGTCTGTAGTCTGTAGTATCTAAGTCTGTAGTCTGTAGTATGTAAGTCTGTAGTCTGTAGTTTGTAAGTCTGTAGTCTGTAGTATGTAAGTCTGTAGTCTGTAGTATGTAAGTCTGTAGTCTGTAGTTTGTAGTAAGTAAGTCTGTAGTCTGTAGTATGTAAGTCTGTAGTCTGTAGTATGTAGTATGTAAGTCCCTAAAAGATGCACTATTTTCAGATGTGCAACGAGCACCGAACCCGGATACTTCAGGTACGGGAATCTGAACCAACCGTACCCTGCGTGTTGCCCGGAGAAAATCTCACCTAATGAATAAATTATTATTATCTTCATATTGCTTTTTTTTTTCACAATAAAAATCAATACGTCGTACGGCTTATATTGTGCAATGTCGTCCTAGCCGAACTCCAACCACGGCAGCCGTCTCTACAGAGAGTCAACTTACGCAGGAAATAGTTATATTTCCCCTGCCCACACTTGTGCACTAGCACAAGTGCACGCCCTGTTCCCTCATTCCCTTATTACGACGTGATGGGACGAAAATCCCAAAGGACCGGAGAGAAATCAGGCGCATGACCGACGGCGTAACGTGCCCTCGGCGGCAAGTGTAACAACGCCAACTTCCCGACTTCGGGCTGAATTTGAACAATCCATATCAAAGTCTACACAATTACTATGTCAATATGTTGCCCTCCTTTTCTGCTCCCCTCCAACATGATATTCACATTACAATGTTTACAGTTGTCTGGCATACAGATTCCCTATGGTGGTTTCCTTTACATTGAAAAGACAAATTCAAACCAGTAATACTTGGAATCGAGAATCTTCCCAAAACACGTAATACCGTCGCATAGTGACATCTTTAGTGTCGCGTTTCGTGCGGTTTTTGAGTAGCCGGTGGCCCATAGGGACGGGGGGGGGGACGTAGGAGGGCGACGCATTAGCATAGTAATATGTGGATGTTCGTGGGCATCGATTTTCGTAAAAAGGTTCCGATTTCTCGTTTGCCGCCCTATGCTATAAGAAAGAGCCGAATTTTGGTCCGACCCGGGACTCGAACCTAAGACCTCGGGGCAGGCAAAATATAAAAACAACATGTCTAGTATATCAAAAGAATTTTATGACAAGTCACCAACGTAACTGCATAATTTTTCTTTTAGATTTCAACGCAACACTTTGAAATGTTTGTTTGAAAACTATATTGTGTATGAGAGAGGAGTCCAACACAGCCGCGCAGGCGGATGTCAATGGGCGTACAATGGCACCAAAGATAGAACAATGCATGAGCAAACCAGGAATAGGAGTATGGTCACACCCATAAACATCCGCATAATTACTATGCCGATGCGTTGTCTTCCTTTCCTCGTCTCCTATCTGCCACCGGCTACTCGCAAACCGCACGAAACGTGTCACCGAAGATATTTAACACTTTGCGCCGTTATTGTGAGTGAGAGGTATCCTCCCCGGTCGTGCCGGCCCAATTCCACTTCAGTGCAGCATGGCACTACCTCTTAACAAATCTCTCGTGGTCTCGTTTCTCGCCTTATGTATAAGAAAACGAACCGGTGCTAAGAACACAATTAGAAAGGATAACAGAACACCTTCCAAGAGTTTGTACACAACTATGGCGGAACGAATTTTGATGCAAACTTAACTAATTTATCGGCTATAAAAAGAGGAACGGTTATATTGGGATAAATTTTACGCGGACTAAGCCGCTGGTTATTAATAATTAATGAAAATAAAAACTTTAACGGGACGGTTCCACGCAGGAAGGGTTTACAAATTAAGTGGGATATTCGGAGCCTTGAAGGCGTATGTTAATAATGCATTAGTCAATCTCCGATCCCCAATTACGGGACGTGGGGCCATCGTTCCTAATTTAAAATTATCCACAAAAAATGTGGGCCAATAAATCAGATAGCAGTTGACCTCACATAGTGAGCGTGTTCGTGTATGGACAAGCGTCTGTGAAACATAACTCTTTGGTTCCGTAAGTATTGTTGTCTACTAATTTTCTTTATGGTTCAAATTCGTTATTTGTGCATATTTAATCTAAATTATAATTTGTGTATAGTATATAACAAGGGCTCCAAAACTATGTATCTATACGTGATCGATTTTCTCAAAATCTATTTAAAAAAACACTGCTTTCATCAATGGATATATATTATAGATGGATAGTCTGGTTCGTGTTGGTCGCGGGCGAAGCCGGACTGTAAGTTTTTATGTGATCCAAAACTACTGCGATTTGTAGAATTTGTCAGGGCGACAATAATCTACCTATCACTAGTTATCACGGACGCAGACAGGGCAGACCGGCTCGATAGTCAATTAATAAAGTCACTTGTACTGATTCACTCGCTGATAGATCAACGCACATCCGGAACTAATGTTAGTCGACCGTTAAAATTGAAATAAAAAATATAAACGCGCTTTTTTATTATCTAGACTATAGAAAGGATTTTTGATAATGTTGTAATAAATAAACAAGAATTTCAATGTTGGCGAAAATTATTCCTTCCGCCGTCCGCGTCTTAAATTGGATTTGAAAAATTGTATATTCGACACTGAATCTTGATGTGGAAAATCATATACTTTCACGCCCCAAGCAGATATACACTAATTAAAAAATATCATCATCATTATTATCATCCCTTATCGGTCCACTGCTGGACGTAGACCTCTCCCAATGAACGCTAAGACGACCGATCTCCTGCTACTCGCATCCATCCCGGACCATAAAAAAATATACTACATATCAATATTAAGTGCGTAAGGTTTAATCTGCCCTAGAGGTGTAAGGGGTGGACTTTATAAGTCATTCGCAAATCGCACGAAATGCAACGTCATAGCTGCCACGTGATCAAAGACATTATAGCCAATTACTGTTACAATACCATGAAGTCATCTTCAAGTATAAAATATGTATATTAGATATAACCCACGACTGGAATTTGCTCCATAAAAACTTACATGATTTTGAAGCGAAACGTACGTAAAAGACGTAGGGAAACGTTACGCTCAGCGTCACTATATCACAAGATTTTAATCCTTATATTTTTCACACCCCGGGCCGTATCTCGTTTCTTAAGGAAACTCCACAATATCATCGACATAAACAAATAGTCGATACTCCTAAAGACCTTGACATGAATGCCGCAAATAAATAGCACAACACATTTTAGTAGAAGAAACACGTTTCAAGTTTTCACCTCGGAGACAATTTTCTGGTAAAACACGAGGCGACATATCTTTATTTCAACTCGCCGATAAAAAATAATGTCCTACATAAAGGGAGGACTTAATTTAAATATTTCTGGCATAAAACCTGTCTCGCTCGCTCATATATAACATCATATCATCCCTCCCGTTTCCCCGGGCACAATAACTCAGAAGATCGACACGGGGTAAATGCTTTTTTAAGTGTAACGAGGATAGATATTTGAATTTATAGACTCAGCACTGATTCTTTTTATTATTGCTGGAAATGCTTTACTGACAATTGCTGCCAGAGGTAAGTAAGAGTAACTTTCAGAACAACAGTGAAATACAATTTTGAAAGTTCCTGAGCTGATCCTAAGCTTAAATTAATCAAAACTACCTGATCCATGCTGGACAAGACACAACATGCAAAATCTTACAATGATCATATCTCATAGGGTTGAGTTCTGTTTCCTGCCCTCTTTCGTATACATATATGTGACACGCTTCAAACTAGGGATGTTCATTGTTATGCGGATGACAATACTGGTAAAGCATTCTAATAAGTATATCTAATTCGTTGTACTCAGATTTTTTATTATGTCCCCAAAAAAGAAATATAGATAAGCCAAAGTCTTTTTAGTAAGAGGTAGTACCATGCTGCATAGGAGGAGGTAGTGTCATGAACTATGCGTGGCACTACCTCCTCCTATGCAACGGAATTGGGCCGGCACGACCGAGGAGGTACCGCTCGCTCACTTGAAACCTACGGTATCGAGTTACGTGCGGTTTGTGAGTAGTTAGTGACCCATTGGGCGAAAAGTTAAAAGGAGGGCAACGCATCGGCATAATCATGCTGATGTTCATGGGTGTCGATAGTTGTTGAATGGCTCCGATTGCTCGATGGGTGACAAACTATATATACTATAAAAAAAGTCTATGATTCTATATCAACGGTGAAGCAATATTTGTTTTTTTTAGAAAACTGTAACGATTCCATAGCCTTCAGTCCACTCGGATGGACTTTGTAGTGAAATTGAGAGGTGAATTGCCTTGTACTTAATTGTATTCTGTTCCTGTCTAACGTTCCGTTTTATTTTAAATGCTGAATGCATTTTTATTTCGTGTCTTTCACAGGTCGGATTTGTGTTTTCCAATATTTCATTACCACTATTACTCCATTACAGGACAATAAGTCCAGAATATAATTTAGGAGGTGCAATTAGATTCACCTTCAAAATGTATATGATGTTGGGTGCATACATCTGTATTTACTAGCTAGCTTGTCTGTAAACTTGTTATATGTATGTACTCGTGATAAAACTAAGTGTCGTAACGTCACAATATGTTTACAGCATCAAATTGCACACATCTCCGTCCATGCAATTTTTGGGAAAACAGGTCCAAAGTCTTTGATTCATGTATTAATACAATGATTATAAAACAAAGTCCTCAAAAGCTGTCTGTCTATTCATTATTGATTTTCTCAAAATATACTATACGGATTTTCCTGCGGCTTTCACCAGTGTATAAACGACTATCTAGAAAGATCCTAGTTTTATAATTTGTAAATCTGGTTCGTATTATTCACGGGCGAAGCCGGGAGGAGGCTAGTTTTAATATACTTTAAAGACAGTTATTTTGTTAGAGGACGTGAAAAAAATATTATTCGCGTACTAATGGCATTACAGGCTTAGATCCAAGTACTTTCATAATCTTCACGGTAATATCAAGTGCACGAGATGAAATTAAATATTTGTCCAAACCTGGAGCTGTTTGTTTTGCAAGCCTTGCCATTAATTATTAAAACTCGACTTCGTTTGATATGAAAATAATTGTATTTTATCCAACCGAAGCTCGGATTAAAAAGGGTTAAATTCAAATATTTATTTAGCTCCTCTTCTAAATGAACAACTTGGGCAGAATGTTGTTATAAAACCATTATCTTAAATAAATTCGCATGCATTTTCTTGTATGTTGTATCAGGGACGGCTACTTAACAAAGGGGGTTCGACAAGGGTTCCAATTTTTATACAAAACAACCACTATCGGACCTATGCAATTCGGCCGGGAAACCAAAATTTTGCCAAATTTTGTACGGAAGGTTCGGCATCATCATCGTGATGACGTCCACTAGGCCATAGAGCCTCACAGGTCACGGTCACGAGCCACTTGCATCCAGCGGCTCCCCGCCACCTTAACCAAGTCGTCAGTCCACAGGGTAGAAGGCCGTCCCACACTCAGGAAGATTATTGTTACGAAATAGCACCCTGCGGTTTCACCCGGGTATTGGGACTAAGTACTTCCCCCTATTTTCTCTCAGCGTAGCGGTATATAATCTTCCTCGATAAATCTGCAATCGGAAAGAATTTTGCGAATTATACGAGTAGTTCCTGAGATTTCCTTTATTTTTTTTTTTTCGGGGGGACCATAACAGTACTGGTTGACGGCGTTTGTCCCGCCTCAACAGTTCGACTGACCAGCGAAGACTTTTGTGTCTTCAGGTTTAGGGAGACGATAGGGGGACAAACCCCTCTTTTCCCGCTGATGAGAAGAGATGTACCGAGTTAATTGTGGGCGTACCCTATAGTAACTATTTTTGGGACCGAAAAGGGGAAAGTGGTCCCACTCCCCACTCTAATGGGACTGCGCGCGCACAATGCCGTTTAAATTGCGGTATCGTAGATAAGGATAATTGAGCTCGTTTAATGTTTGGCTCATCAGAGGAGGCCGGCCTCCTCACACACCCCCTCCCCTGATGGGAGGGGTAGATTTGCGTTACAAATCAGCAAAAAGCAGTATTGGTCCTCTATATATTATTATTAGAGCTCTCTAAAGTCGCGTTGTTTTATCTTTATAAATCTAAGCTCTCAACTTACGGATTCGAACCCGGGCTCGTTTCCGTAAGCGGTGTGTGAGTTTGTCATTCTGTCAGTCATATGTTATAACTGTGTCACTATATGTAAGGTTTCATAGCTCGACCGGTACGAGCGGTGTGTATAGCATTGGTTCTAGCAGGAAAAATACATTTACGCACCATCCAGCCGACCCAAGGGGGCCTGAAGTGTGTATCGGGCTCAGGTCGTAAAACGATAGCCTGAGATTTCCTTCAAACACCTCAGCTTTATAATATTAGTGTAGATAATATGAAAATGGTGAACGTGAAATTGGTCACGTTGACAACCAACGTGGTCACGTTAATGTTGTCAACATCAAAGATAATGCTGTGACACGCGCAATACGCCCTGTCAGCCGCATCGTATTCGCAGTAAACCTCAAACTTTAACTAATAAATCAGATCGTGACGTTAACTCACTGGCTCCGCCTCACTAACAAAGGTCTCATTTCTGAACTGTAAATCATACTGGTACTTTGATTATAAATCATGAGTTTGCGACACTTTGACTTGATTTTTTTAGTAACTAGTGCAATTGTTACATTATTTCTCCGTCGGGCGGTCAATTAGCAGGCAAGGTATATTATGTTCACTATCGCTTCTGGATATATTCTAGTCTCGAATATAATAACAGTGAATATGAACTTATTATATGACGTTAGCTCTGCGACACAAATTTATTTAATGTATAAATACATATACGTCATAGATCATCAGGACCTAGCAATTCGAACCCACGACCTCTGGTAACTATACTCGCTTACGTTACGAAGGCGTAAATCGGACGCCCAATGTCTATGGGTGTCGCTAGGACCTATGTTTGTTTCACAATATCTGCTGACACTGTTAGACTACCACTACTAATGTGCACCACTGCGTTGACTAAGCCTGATTCAAGTATCCTTCGACGCTTGTGAAATTAATATTATTAGATTATTTTAAAGTTCAACAACACCGGCTAGTTAGTTGCGATCAAATCTGTATGTACCTACAGGGTGATACTTCTTTAAATATCATAATTTCCTTATTTTACACTTACACTTTTCTATTCCATAAATAAAAATTAATAATTAATAAATAGTAATTTAGCTATAATTGTAGTGGAAACAGGAAAGCGGAATAAAAAGCAAAAAATCAGACACTAGTCTGTATCTTTTCCTTGCTACCCTCGGCAATTATTAACTTTTGTTTCTGCTCCGTTGTGTTGGAAATATATTTATTTTATCGACGCTCAGATAGAAATCGATTAAAGTTAAACATTCACCAAACAGATGCTTGGCTCAAGACGTTTTAAAATAACATTTAATAATTATAGATTATTGTAATATAGAGTTCTCAATTGTTTTACGTTTGTATGATCGATTTTCTCTAAAACTACAAAATCTATTTCTAAGCGGCTTCCACCAATGGATAGAGCGATTCCCAGGGAAATGCTAGTGTATATAGCCAGGTCCTAGATAGGTGAAGCCGAGGCGAGGACAAAGGTCATTATCTAGGATTAATCTTCTTCCATCATGTAAAAATTAAATGCCTACTTTATTTACACAATCAATTTTGTCTTTGATAAAGATGTATAGCAAATTGTGTCCTTCTTACAATTGTCAAACGTACTTTTAAGCAATTTCCCTAACGATCTATTCACTCTGTTCTCTTCAGTTCTGCACACACTCTTCTTACGACATCTGCGGTGTACCTTTTAATTGTCAATTCGTCTTTCACTAATTAAACAAATAAATCGGTGGCTCCCGAACTACAAACGCCCTGAGACGGTTAATGAAATTCCATGATGTCATTATAGCCATTACGTTTAGTTACATCTATTGTTAAGTTAAATATTGCTTTAATTTGTGCGCCATTGTACAGACAACAATACATTTTATTGATTAGTGGAACAAATTAATAACAATATATTCCTACCAGTACGTTGCTGTAAGCTGAAATGTCAAGTATAGGTCGTTATGTGTCTATTATAATATAGGAGGCAAACGAGCAATCGGAGCCTTTTGACGGCTGCTGGCCCAATTTCGAAGAACTCTTACAGATGTCAAAAACTACCTTATGCTCTCTAACTGACTCGATTAGTAAGAAGAAAGGTTTTCAAGTGGCAGCCCCGCACCGGTAGATGGTGTGGAATGAACTCCTACCCGGTGGATTGGCTTTTCTTTCGACTTAGGCGGATATGTTTTAGGCAGACTATCCCTCCCTATCCATGTCGTCTATATGTCCATAACATCCACAGAGATTATACATATGCATTTATCCCTTTACAGCTTCTTTTCCGTTTAACAATATCTTATTACATGCCGCTAGAACTAATATCACCATCATCGTTATCGCTATCAGCCGGACGACGTCGACTGCTGGATATACGCCTCCCCCATAGAGCCTCACAGGTCACGGCCACGAGCCACTTGCATCCAGTGGCTCCCCGCGACCTTAACCAAGTCGTCAGTCCACCAGGTAGGTGGTCATCCAAAACTCCGTCTTCCGGTGCTAAAATAATATAATGTATGTTAATATATCTACTAACAACAAGTGTTAACGTACATCTGATGATATTAATATTATTATTATTATAAGTATCCTAAACAGGACTTCACGAATTCAATTCGGAACTTAGACACTTTAAACATTGTTTGATCACCATAATTGCCATCAGTTTAAAGTTACAAGAAGTTAAGAGCCATAATCGGCTATTGCATTATAAGTGACTATGCTTTAGGCTATCAAGGGAGATATTATTCAAATGACGAATCCAAAATGATCTTGAGAGAAGAGATATAAGCCTTTACTTAATCGCATGGGCTATAGAAAGTTCCGAATTGAAAGTTATAAGAAGGGGATAAACGAGCAGCGGTACCTTAGTGATCGACGCCTTTACATGAAGCGCATGCACAGTTTCTGCAGATATGTTACCTTCCTTTTTCTTACCCCCTAATGGGTCAATGGATTTTCTAAAAACCGTACTTAACGCGAAAATCTATCCTGGTAATATATAATCAAGGGATTATCCCTTGATTATGTATAACCCCCACAAATTTTATTGTGTGTCTATAAATGTAAAGTGTAAAGTCTTATGACTTTACGCATTATAAACACTTTTGTAAGTGATAGACTTGGCGTGCAAATTTGCACGTTCGCTTTTGTCATAAAGACAATGTGTCCATCTTAGGAAGTAGACACATATGATATATCTGACGCTGACACCATGTGACGGGTTACGTAACAATTTTAGGCATCAGGTACGTATTATGCAGGAAAAAAACGCCAAGATAAACCACGGTCTGTAATAACAGTTTAAATCTAAATGGACGTATCAGAATGAATAGAATCTTTTTGTCAACTGCCGAGATATTGGAGCACACTATTGCATCTCATACATTATAACCGAGTTCGCAAGTTTGAAAAGCCTACTCAAGCTGCTTCCTTTCGAGATAGGCAATCTCCGGCTTACAATGTGACGATACAAAGATGATGCCGTTGTAATGGAGGCCTGGGGTATATTCGTGTGTGAGGACCTTAGAGGGTGGAGGATATTGCTCCCGGTCCGTAATGATCATCAACCTTATCTGTCCGAATATTAGGTGATGATAAATGTTCTGGAAAACCTTATGAAGTTCCTCTTAAATTTTGGCGTGACCTTTTGAAGTAGTAGTACTTTTGTGAAGAACATCCACACGGCTACTGCACACTGTCAACGTAACTCTCAGCTTAGATTACTGTAGAAATAATATAAAAGCGACTCTAGAGAGTTCTAATAATAAACCAACCATGACCACGGCTCCTTGCTGATTTCATAGCGTAAATCAAACCCCCCCCCCATCAGAGAGGGGGGGAGAGGACCCCGGCCTCCTCAGTAGTAGGTCCCTCAGAAAAAAAGTGCCTCTCACTTCACGGCGGTTCTACGAGTGAGAAATACTGGCCTGGCCATGCACGTCCACTGTATAGAGTTTTTTTGTTAATTCCACTTTTTATATGGATCTCTGATATCACGGCGGTGATGTGTCCTGAGATGTCAGCAGTTTTTCTTTTATTCGAATCCGCTCCTGACAAATAGATTAAATTTTAAATTATGTGCACTTGATTAAATCGGTTTTTCTTGTGTACATAAACTTTTAAAGAATGTGTGTCTTGTTAAATTAGTTTTCTGTTTAATATGTATTTTTGTGCACAATAAAGAATCATTCATTCATTAGGTGTCATTTGGTATGCAGAGGGGTAAAGAAAAAGGATTACCTTTAATCGGATACATTCGTATCCGTTGCCACACGAAAAGTAAGCGGAACTTGCAATGGGCTTGTTACACACTCAGACGAAGAGATGTACTCGTATCTCCAACCCTTTGAATGTCAGATAACGTGACGGTCGACCATATATAAGGTGGCAGCCGGTACGGCCGGCCTCCTCAGATAAGCCAAACATTAAACGAGCTCAATTATCCTTATCCACGACACCGCAACTAAAACGGCATTGTGTGCGCGCCGTCCCACTAGAGTGGGGAGGGGACCTCTTGCCCCTTTTCGGTCCCAAAAATAATCACTATAGGGTACGCCCACAATTAACCCGGTTCATCTCTTCCCATCTGCGGGAAAAGAGGGGGGTATGTCCCCCTATCGTCTCCCTAAACCTGAAGACAAAGAAGTCTTCGTAGTCAGTCGAAATGTTGAGGCTGGACCAGCGCCTCCAACCAGTATTCGGTCCCTCCGAAAAAAAAAGGATGGAAGCGCGTAGCAGAAACTCAGTAGCCTTGGCATTCATTGAAAAAGGGCCATCGTAATAATAACATTATGTGGATTTATCACACCACGTTAGCCTAGTCTTGTGCTTTAAGGACTCTTTTATAGGTACTTAACAACGGAATTATATTTAATATTTTTGTTATGTTAATACGTATAATGCATAGGTAAACATCCATGAACTGGGCGGGATAGGATCGCGCGCCCTAGGGCGTAACACGCTCCCCACCATGATTCAAGCCTTGTCGTGGCAGTGGGGCTTAGTAGCCTGGGGTGAACCCAGGCGAAGCCAATTGAACCGAGGGGGATATTTGTTCAGCTCTTATAAGAAGAGGGGGCTTAAAGATCAGGAGGAGGAATCGCTCTCGGTACCCTTCTTATAAAAAGAAGGGACCTAAGAGCAACAGGAGGTGTCGCTTTTGCGCACGGGGCAAGGGGCGAGGATGGGAACCTCATCCCATTGCACTATCCCAAAGTCGGTGGGGTTGTCCTGTACTGATGAGCAACCCCAACTGTGGAGGTTGAGCTGATCCCTAAGGGGGCTGACTAGCCGTCGAGGTGCCCTGATGATTATTGTTCTGGGGCACCTCACCAAGGGCGGCACTGATGGCACTCGCGGGGGTTTTTGTGGGTATTCGGCATCATCATGTGCCATGAGTTCCACACACCACTGGACTCCACCTAGGGCCGGTGAAGGCGCACAAATGCGTTTCCCCGCGTCAGCAAAAAAAGCCCTTTTTTTGTTACGCACATGCACGGTTTACCGGCTTGCTTTACCACTGCCCTCACCGGTCGTATATGTCGGACTGATGGTGATATGGATTAGGTCGCTATTAACTAGGCTTATTTTATCTTTTAATTTTGTAATGTTTTAAGCAGTTGTATATATATTTTTTATACCAGTATCATACTTTTAGTTACATATATAATAAAACTGTAAAATTTTGTTTTACATAAATTTGAACCTAGAAGAAAAAAAATCGCATCACAACAAAGTGTTCATTATTCTCATTCTGTCGTAGATATCTTTTCTGATCAGTACTTTGTTACATCTGATGTGTTCAATAGTACGAACTAAAATGGACGTTAAGCAAAATTTTAATGTTTATATATCCTAAACGGCTATTTTAACTATAACTTTTTAAGAAACCTGATAATGATTTAAAAAGATCTATTCAGCGATATCCCACATTGAATTGATCGTTGATTTTTTTTTTATTTCTTACCATGTTATGATGTCCAATGGGTGCCATTTTGATTTTATATAGTAATCCTGGCTTTTTTGGCACTTGCAAAGTCAATGAGATTGGATTTATATAATTTCATCAAATTCGGTCCACGCGTTTGGCCAATATTGGGCCATAAAGGAACGTACATACATAGCCAGCTAAACACATAACCCTCCAGCGTTGCGCAGTTGGGTAGAAAATCAGATGAGGTTTCTTAATTTACTGTATGTACATTTGCAACTTTGCAAATGAGTTGAACGTAACAAAACCGGGTCGTAGGCAAACGCCACCGGTTTTCATTTGACGAGGTGCTTAACCTCGTCAAATGAAAACCATTTCATTTAACGAGGTCAAGTTTGAAGAGTCAATATTTATATTTGGGCACCGGTGAGGCTGTGAATAAACATCCGGTGAAATCCTATTTCATACTCCAACCCCATATATTAAATTTATCTTTAACAAATTATTTTTATACCAAATACAGCAAATGAATACATCATTATATTGCCGATATTAGCGTTTTTGTTTATACAGAGAGAGAGAGCTATACGCGTCGTCACAGTATTTTCGCAAGTGACTCTTGATGCCCACAAACTTCCGCACAATCTTCAGACTGGTGTGATGCCAGCTATCTACACGAAATCCGAGAGCATAGGTAATATCCGTCTGGTTTTATATGAGATAACGACATCACCTCAGCCGTCAGATCCGATCTCGATTCTGCTGAAACTCTGCAGTGCCACCTGTCACTATAAGCAGTTACATTATTTTTTCTTAAAATATCTTGATCGAAACTCTTTTTCTTTTCAATTTAAAATAGGGGCTACCCTGTATATTTGCCAAAGTATACAAATAGAAGTAGAAATATATTTATTCTCCGCTTCACAACACCAGAGACCAAGTAAACATGTGGAAAATAAAAAAGTAAAATCAAATACGGTCGGCACTTAGACATTATTAATTGTTATCTGCACAGCAATACGGTGTGAGGAACATAGAATGGGATGTGACTCGGCATACAACGGAGAATTTAGAGTTTCGGTGACCTCCCAGGGCTAGGTCGGAAGGCAATGGCACTTGGCAAATGACAAATCCAAGTATTTCGTCGCCTTACAAAATTAACATGAAACGTATATACACATACATGCACACACATGTACATACGCATGCATATAGGTATGCAAACAAACATATGATAATTGTGTTGTACATCTATACATATAAAAACGAAATACTACTCACTGATTAATCATGAAATCTCTGAAACTATGACACCTACAAATTTGAAAGCAAGTTCCTTTTAGGATTCAGACACCCGCTTTGAACGAATTTTACGATAGTGGAGTTTGGATAATTTTTGTGGCTTCGTTAGACCAAGGGTACGTTCCTTGGGGTGCAGTACACGGGTGAAACCGCGATGATTTGCTAATATAGATAATAATATATTGGTCTGTACGTGTTATTTTTTAATTTGGCCCTCTCTGATGCAATAACCAAGAAAGGATATAATGTTATTGATACTAAGCTCGAGAATCCTGTCCGTTCTCTCGAGCTTTTAATGTTTTAAACTTAGATCAGTATATTGTTGATTGTATCGATATATAAAATTTGTATGTAAAAGGAAAATTCATAAATTAACCAAAAAAGAAAAGATTTACTTTTTTAAAATATTTATTTATTTAAGAAAAGATTTGCCACCCTGATAAAATCAAGCCTAATCTAACGACATATCATCTAGCCTTTATAGCTGCTACTGATTGAAGGTATGTGAAAATCTGTACTATGCTACAGGACGAGACAAAAACACACACATACGTCCACTCGAGTAACTTGAGTTTCCGCCAAGTGAGTGTAAGTCAGAGGTGTTACTCCGAGTTTGACGTTGAATTTCGAAGTACTGTCGCATCGAAAATTGTAAAAGAGCATTTTCCAGTACACGTAGACAGAATATATAAATGGATCATTTTGAGAGACTTTGAGACAGTTCCAGTAAGCAGAATAGATTTAGAGGCGCCGTATGTATTACTTAAACGAGCGGCCGCATAAGTACAAAATTCGGATGGATTATATATTTTTTAAATATATATTTAGAGTATAAGGGGGCAGACGAGCAGGTGCAACCGTTTGGATGACTTGTTAGGCGGACGTGCTACCTACTTTCCTTGTTCACTCTAATGGACTACCGGAAAGTCACCGGTTTCACTTTGCGGCGGTATCATGTGAAGGTTCCTCCCTGCTCCTGCCGGCCCAAATCGGCTACAATGCAGGATCCCTTACAAAAATATATATCATATTATATCTTACTTAAATACACATTATACAGCTTCTTGATGAGCCATCTAAATTCGCTCCATGAAATATCATAGCATAGAAATTCCTCAAGAACTATTTTATAATTTATAATACAAGCTTTGCGTATGGGGGTAGGTATACTACTTTCTTGGTCGTGCCGCACCGATTCTAGTGGATAGGCTGACATTGTGTGATTAGGTTATTACCTAATTGGTATTATAAAAAGCAGTTGTTCCCGCCGAACCGAACGGTTGGCAGGACGTAGGTGTCACATCACTAGAATTACAGATGACACTATGGTTCCGTCCGTCGACGGCAGCGCATGAAACAAAACGTCTCGTTCCCGAAAGCAACGGCCATGCTGTATTGTAGCTGAATCGTCACGACCAGGCTGGAAGGCCGCACTAACATTATACAGCCGCAAATCAGACCACCGGAGGAAAGGATAGCAAAACGGCGACATGGCAATTATGCGGATGCCAATGAGCGACCGTAGACACGAACAGGCTCGGACTGCGCTATTGTCGCTCCTACTATATTCAGGGCATAATATAACATAACGACTAGTAATCAATTAACAACATGAACGTTACAAAAACGAAAACCTGAGTCATATGGAAACACTGTTAAATATAGATTATGAAAACAGAAATCGAATATAGGTAAGCTTTCTCCTTGATCTATCCGTGCGTAGCGACTAATGCATTACCCGATGACGCGATCACAATCCAATTGTTACAAAAACGTCACGTAATGGAGGTATAGCACCGATATATCAAACATCGGCGATAAGTTAAGTGTTCACATGTAAATTCCATCGTAATGGGCTTATGAATCATCAGCATGATACATCATGTACGAGACAGGAGAGGGAGGGGTGGGATTAAGTTTGGTGAAGATTACGCAAGTGAACATATTTTTTTCCGGATCAAAACTTATGCAGTGAAAGCTAAGCGAAGTCCTAGCTTAATCGGATTGCTACGTGAACTTGTTGGGCGACGAGGTTAGGTTCGAAACAGTGGCCGACCCGCCACTCTCCCGCAGATGAGAGAAATGCACCCCAATATGTTTAACTAAGGCTTTCATTAAACTTATGTATCTGATGTCGATAGTCGCTTTCGCGGTGTACTTAAGCTGGCCACGGTACTGATGTGAAGGAATAACATTGAGGTGATCATGCCCGGGAGGTGGGAATATGGCGGATAGCTTTTAATATAGCCTGTGACAACGTATGGGTGAACGATGAACGATGAAGTATTCCTTACAAGAATGGGTAACGGAAGGCCATTGTTTAAACTGAGTTTACTGATTTCTCCTCCTTTCATCCAATCTAATGAATTTCTTAAGTAGCTTCTGACAACAATCGTCGCTGTACTTATAGGTCAGTGTTCCGGCTGTCATGTGGTCCAATCCCCTAGGTTTCGATATATTTTATTAAGATATGAAAACGAAGAGATTATTACTTAAGTCAATCTTAAAATCTAAAATCCGGCACGACCGGGCAGGTACCTCTCGTACACTTGATACCGCCGTAAAGTAACAGCTACGGTGTCGCGATTCGTGCGGTTTGTGATTAGCCGACAGGAGGTAAGAAGTGGGAAAACGCATCAGCTTAGTAATTATGCCGATGTTCATGAGTGTCGGTAGTCGTAGAAGTGCTCAGATTGTTCGTTTGTCCCCCTGTACTGCAAAAAAAAACGTATTTTGCTAGCAGGTGATGTGGTATATGATACCTCTATAGTAAGAGGTGGTGCCATGCATTGTAGCTGAATTACCCGCCACGATCTCTCACGAGCCACCACTTTAAAACTAATCATTGTACTGTCGGGTCTTCTGGTGTTTGTGGTGCCAGTGCCCCAATGGGCGGAGGGGAGGGGAGTGAAGGAAAACAATGCAATTGCAATATTGCAGTCTGCAGGCGGGGATAATCATAGCATATCTCCATTTCTTTCCTATGCTGTAAACAATAGTGGTTAGAAAAAACTAACATTATATTATGGATGATAAAGTTAGAGACGCTTTTCTAATTTTATGCCCTACTCTACGTGGTATTATTTAACTTATTGTGACGTCACTTATTTAACTTATTGTGACGCCACTTAGTCTATAACCACAGGACGTTACACATGTCAATGAATGCCTATTTTTTCACAGAAAAATGCACTTACGCACGTCTATTAATACCTCAACCAAAGTATTATATGCAAGAAGTTATAGGGGAGTAGAGAAACATGCACATACATTTATAACAGTTCAGATAAGACTGCTCAGATAATGAGTTGAACTAGCGTAAATTTAACAAGACTGACAAGTTTTTGATTAAAAGAGATGAAAGTAAAAAAGGTAAGTTTTAAGTTTTCAAGTGAAAGCATCGTTGTCTAGTAGCATGAGGTACGTGGCCACAACACATGTTAGATTGTGGAACTGCTAGTTCAAGAAGTGAAAAAAATGGATGAGAAAGTGGGGAAAATAACATTGTATTTTACAGGAAAATTATATGGTTAGTGTTCTAGTGTTTTCAGATTCATCTTCTTTATTGATTTGTGGCACACACGTGCAATCGCTGTCATTTGATGACTGCTAACACCCGCTAACATCCGCATATGCATGTTTTGCCGTCATTTCCTTTTGCCCTTCACTTTTGAGGCGCTGTCATGCGGGCGTGTAGAACAAGTGAAACAAGTGATGTAGACGAACCTTGACTTTTAGCGTATAATGAGAAGTGCTTCGTTACACCTGCAATGCAATTATTCCTTTCATATATTCCTTTTACTATTTTTGGTCGCCTATGTGATGCAACTGTGTTCAGGTGTCGCCTGTTAAGACCGTTAGTCGCGTGGTGTCCTGGCTTCATTCCCAAGTCGGGCAACTGTTATTAAATATTTTTCAGGCTATTCTGAGCATGCATTACATTGTCCGGGATTGGAATATGCCCGAAGTGGCCATAGGCTTGCCACCTATGAGATCATGGGCCTCATTACCTCGGCTAGTCGTGGGTGTACTAGTATATCTCCTGGAGTTACGAGTTGTGGAGTTATGTAGCACACCTCTGCCTACCTCTTCGGGGAGAATAGGCGTGAAGGTACTTTTTGTTTTGATAAATTTTGTACATGGGGACAAACGGAAAGATTATTAATATGTAGACGTGTTGCGCTTATTTCTTCTTTATCTGCAATGGGTTACCGAAATGTCACGACCCATACGAGGAGTGATATCATAATTGTGTTCAACATTCTATTCGGATACCAGTAAAGCTCCTGACCCAGAAGACACGCTGCGGGGTGACATTAAAAAAGAGTAACAAATTTACATCACTTTTGGGCTTGAGGATATTTGTGGGTGTCTGTAATTTACCCCCATATATAATAAAATGGATGTTCGTTTAGTTTTAATATTCGTGCAACCTTTTTTTCGTTTTTACGCAGTTTATTGCTTCATCTACTGTAATCCGGACACATAGTGCTGAAATATCGGAAAATAAAATCATATGAAGGCAATAAAATCCCCTACAAATAAAAAAATGCATCTGCAATAGCAATTTAACGCAAGTTTAGCTATTTATTTGTTCGTCATTGACTTTGGACTACATTCTAGTAAAACTATTGTGGGAAAGTGGTACTTGTAGCTGGAAAGTGGGAACTTTTTAGGGTTCCATAGCCAAAAGGAAAAAAAATTGAATCCTCATAGTTTCGCGTCTATCCGTCGCCACAGGCCCTAAATGGGCCTACATTTCCCTGAGCCAAAAGCCAGGATGGCAAACCGCAATTTTATTGCAGCCCCGTTACCGAGGGGATAGTCGTCCCCTTGCGACCCAACCCGGGCTATGAGGTTCGCCTCGATGCCCGTAACCCCCCACAGTTTCTGTGGAGATGACCAGTAGTGAGTGCCGATCGACACGTCTTCCGCTTTAATGTCGAATGACGGATTACGACATATTTATTAAATTTCAATTTTAAACATACTAATTATATCCACTACCTGGCGGTATTTTAAACTACACTATATACAACGTACCTAACCTTAATATAATCCTTCACATGACATTGCCGCCTGTTGAATCCTCATATTAAGTGGTTTCATTCAGAGAGTAATGCGCATGACGGGCCGAGTGGAATATTAAATGCTAAGCTCATAAAAACAGTTCATTAAAATGTAATATAAAATGCTGGTAGTCGGAAGCCGCGCGTTGCCTGGCCTCTCACAAGCCTGCTAATGACCGCAACAACTCCGCCCGCTTTGTGAGGCCAAGTACACGTTTTCAGGTCAGCCATTTTGTAAATTTAACGTGAAAAATCCTAGCCTATTTATATACGTAACGAAAACATACTCGTACCTATTTATTTTCCTTTTACAAATATAGAACTTATTCGAATGTACGACTTTATTAGAAATAATTAATGTTTTTTCTCTGTTTTACAAATTTGTTCATATGTTACGATATTCTAAGTGATTCCAGTGAACTTTGGTATTCCTTAAGTAGCACGTGTCATGCAATTACTAAACTGGAGGACGCCCAGCGATTTCCAGCGATTCCAAAAAATGTGTGTTCAAATTAGATTACACTTTGACAGTGTTACCTATCACTGCAAGACTTTATGAAAAAAGCGTCTTTTACTGTATTGTGAACAGCATATTCACTTAAAACATCGAATTCGAATATTTGAGTCCGCTGGTTCAACAAGAAACAATAACGCTAAGTGGAGATCATTAAATTATATACTTTCAAATGAAAAAGTATCTCACTGTCATTTTGACGTACCATTGATGACCGCTGAAGTAAGAAAGTAAGACCGAAGAGTAAAGGTAACGTTTTCTTTTTTTTTTTAAATATTCCATTCTTTACTTAATATGAATTTAGTATGTCCTTAATTTATTAAAAGTACCTCTTAAATGCTTTACAAAGAGGTTTGACACAGATTATAATATTATGTACAAGAGCCGCTCACGTAAGTTAAATAAGGGCGCAATCCAAGATGGCTGCCACATGGGCTGTCAACGCGGTGCCGTTAGTTAAATATTCACTTACCCGTTAAAGCATACTACAACATATACAATTTTGATTGGTACGTACACCGTACTCAGATTAACATTTACATAAGACGTTAATTAATCAAAATTACATTGAAATAGAAATAAAACCAAATTATTTCACCTCCATTTCCCTGTCATATATCAATAGTCTGTTTTCAGATACATGATTACTTTTATATTACCTCCAAGCCTCCAATATTTAATAAAAACATGTAAATAAAAACACATCCGCTATATAAATTTTTCAATACGGTAATTTTAGCTTGTCACTCGCACACTAAGCAATTTTTTCATAAATACGTTATACATTTAAATTTAATCACGAATTTTAACTCATCTTACAAATTATACGCACTTATGTATTGTAAAAGGTTATGTACACACTCACGCCTTTAGCACAAATCAGTCTTGTGAAATCTGTGAAAAAAGTAAATATTAAAATAAATTAATCGTCAATCAATGGTTTGTATAAGCAGAAATGACAATAATAATATTGTAGACTTGAATAGAATCTGCGTAGCCTCCCTATGGCCTACGCAAAATTTCCTCTCCCACTTTCAACTCGCGGCTAATACAAATCTGTCTATATTTTAGATTATTTCATATGATCATATATAATTTGTATAAGTTGCTTTATTACGATACTGGTGATGATGGGATTATCCATGCTCTGTAAATTTAAACAATGTTTGTATTCCACAATGACAATAGGTGGTGGTAGCTATGAAGCTTCACTTTTTCGAATCTTGTCACGGTCCCTGAAGGGGAAACTAAACTGTGATGCCCCGGGGTGTCAGATCGGTGCCAACATGCTCATTGCATTCATTATGACTTCTAACATTATATTCATAAAAACACTACATAAACAATGGCCAAAACGTTTGAAATGTTGCTAGCATTAAAGTATTTCAAACAGGTAGATTTGTTATATTATATATTATATGTGTATGAGGGGTCCCAAATGTTTTAGTAGGTGGTAATCCCTAGCAGCTTGGTTACTGAATTCCACGCTCCGTTACTGCTTCAAGGCCTCTACACCAAGAAAAAACCCGCACAAAGCTAAGTTGATATAAACTTTATGACGTCATGTTTCTTTTAATGAAGCCTCGACAACGGGCCAAAGTTAAATCATTTTATTTTATATCGAGTGTTCTATTTAAGAGTACCAGCTTATTTTTATTGATATTAGTTTTATCTCTAATAACGCCGGCTAGCCAATTCGCCAGCAACTACTTTTCACCCATCGACAATACCGATTAATAATATGATATCTTGAAGGAACGATAGTATTTTTAAGATATTCCCATATCTCGCATGCAATCTTCTATAGGGAGCCATATTTCATTTAATGTGTTGTCTCTTATAAACAACGAACGATAGAGTCACAACCAACTTCATATTAATTAAACATATGAAGGTAGTTTAGAAATGATATAAGATTATTTTTTTTTGGTAAATATCTCGTAAGCAGTTAAGACAGACATGAGGACAATGTAAGAGATTAAAAAAAACAAACTTTTGCTTAGAAGAGAATTTTGGAACAACTCGAAAAAAACCGATTTAAAGATAAAAATTGAGATTAATAATATTTTCAGTGAAAAAAAAAGTATAGATTACCGCAATCAACCACGTTTGCTGAAACATGAATCATACGACGAACTTGTTTAGGCAACCCAATCAAATTAATTTTCCGTAACATGAAATTGACACCATGACATCTGCAAGGGTTTGGCTCCTCGTTATAAAACAGTTTGTAGAAAATGAAATATAATGCAATACAACATTAGGTAATTAAAACTCATTTTATCACTAAAACAATATTATTTGGACATTAAAATATATGTTTCCAATATATGTCCGTAACACAGGACTTGATTATTTTATTTCACGAGTGTGAACCGCGGAGCGGTCAAGTGACATTTGTGGGCCTCTGTAATGTACATTCCAAATATATAATTTCCGGTCCTCACACTTACTCCGAATTACGAAATGAATCCACATCTCACACCAATGTGTAACGCGGGCGGTTTTCATTGAATTTGATTCATTTTTTTATAGTTTAAGAAGTCAAAGGAGCACGATTCTTAGGAAGACGTAGAGCCATGCTGCATAGGAGGAGGTAGTGCCATGAATACGAGGAGGTTGGGCCGGCACGACCGGGGAAGTGCCTCTCGCTCACTTGGTACCGGCATAAAGTGACAGTCTCGGTTTGCTAGTAGCCGGTGGCCCATTGAGGGGGGGGGGAGAAAGACAGGGCCTTACAAAATAAATAAGTAAATTTGTACTTTTAAATTAAATGCGGTGTAAAAGTGACCGTAAAATTTGTAACGGCGAGTGTTTTTGTTTTAATTAAGGACAGATTTTAAATTAATTTCACGTAAAATTAATTATTCCTCTAAAATGTGACGGCAATGTTATAATGAAATGAACCAAATGCTTTTTTAATTAACTTTCGATCAATCATATAATAACATTCATTCACTCTGTGCTTCTGGTATAACAATTATTCTGTTTCTGTTTGTAAGGTTGCAGCTAAGGAGCCATTCTGGGCTCAGAGTAGATTTTTCGTTTGGATTTTCCTTTGATTAAAGTAGCAAACAAAGAAAACTTTCCTTTGCTGAAATTTATTCAATTTCTTCTTTAAGCTACGGAGGTAACCACGCCGTTTATTCGGCGTATGCTTGATCCACGTAGTGTAGTATGAACCTTTAATAATGATGTCATGGTAACAAGATCTAAGAGGTTCTAAAAGGCGTAGCTGGCCGGCAGAATGGCGTGTCTGAACAAAGCCTTCTTCCACATACTTCTAAAGTCCTGTTTCTGTTAATCGTGAATAATGCTTGTTTACCTGGACCAGACTAAGTAGGTAAGTATGTAATAATATTACAGATGATGAGATTTTTCTAGTGGTTCTTAGTCTACGGGATAGCGCCTCGGACTTATTTATCTGACTATAAACTTCCGCATAATAGTTATACAAGTGCGTCGTCCTCCTTTCCTCCTCCTCTCCAATGGACGACCGGCTGCTCACAAACCGCAAGTAACGCGACAACTAGCCTGTCACTTTGATGCATGCCCTTCTGGGGTAAAGGGTTTGTTACAGGTGTAGTCAGACTTTTGAATACATTCACTTAATGAAGGTCTCTCAGTATTCACAACCTAGAATAATCATAAACAAAATTGTGTAAGAAACAAACAATTGAACCAATCTAGTTTTTATAAGGGTCAGTAAGAAATTGAGGTGAAGAGGTCTTGTGTTGGCAGTTGTCCAGAGTAGAGCAGACTCCCTGCTACAACCCAGATTAAGCTCCTTTCTATATATAATTATAGATCCAATCCACCAATTGTTTATGGATTGTTCTTCAATCCTCAAATTCATTCGTTGAAGATTATAGTGGCATCATATCTTCATATTAAATCCCAATTTATAAGATGAGGTAGAGCTTCCTTTATATTAAAGCAATTAATACGAATTAACAACGCCGACATTTCGCATCCGTGGCATCCTGGCAGGAAATACGGATGGAAAATAAAAAAAAACTATTTGATTGTCATATTTTAAGAAATCATTCCGTCCTCCACGTCGAGGAAAAGAAAACAGTTATTTATTCGACTTCGAACATACCTTCAGTCTGACAGTCAAAGATGACAGATATAATTTTTATAAAATGTTTAAATAGCAAAAACGTAATTGCTACAACTTCATACTGGTATCACGTATTCGAGAGAAACCGATCGTTCCTGTCGGCCCAATTCTGTTGCAATACGTTGCACTACCTAAACCTGAAGAACACTGATTCCGTCATAGAAAAGATGGCTGGGTGCTTCCTTCTGTGTGTGAAAATCCAAAAGTGACACCTCACAGCTGCATGATACAATAAGTGCTATCTGCGTTAATAAAAACAACTAATTAATATAAAACATTCGAGTACTTTTAAAAACTTATGACATCAGGACATTTGTCATCTGAGTCCACCCGTGATCATGGTAGCTGTAAAGCTTCTGAAGCGTCGGGATCGTAAAATACTTAGTAAACCACGATAAAATCCGTTAAAATAGTTTTATTATAATGGTACTACCTCTTACTAAAGTATATATTGTGTATTCAAATTTGGCCTAATGTTAGGATTGGGCCTGGCTTCAGTTCTGGGTTGCACAGGTAGGATGGCATAAGCTTTATGTAAAAACTGGAGCCCTCGTCAAATCCCATTAGGTAGCCGACCTCGATATCATAATATCATATAGAAACGGGATAAGGCTTGGACAAGAGGAATAAGTAGTTTTGTGATACATTTAAATTTATTTATTCATCTACTAAGACATAGTCCGCGAAATAAAGGTGTCTTGGTGTAAAAACAAAAGATCTATACTCTATATATGAAACTAATTAACTTATATATAACTTACTTCAAACAGATTTTAAAGTGTAAAAAATAATCAACAGCAAGGAAACTGTAAAATTATCATGTACTAGCAGTACTCCGCAGTCGCAATTCAATAGAGTTATTATCGGGATAAAATGTATGTTTTATTAAGTTATTTTAGACTGTAATCTACTGTGCTGTGCCAAATGACATCCAAATCCAAAAAAATCCAATACAATCACAGCTCTTTAATGATAGAATATGAAATATAAATTGCCAACTTTAGCATCTATTAGCAACATTAGGAGCGTACGGTCTACGCTTCGTCAATAGTCGACTGTTATTAACGCAGTTCGAGGTATTGAAATGCTTTTATATCTTAAATAATGATAACACCTGTATAAGCCACCTCTCCCATGGCAGAGGCTTATGTGTGTTCCTATAATGTAAAAGGAAAATATTATTACAATTTATTTTTATTCATTAAAATAGCAGAAACAACGCCCTATAATTCTATTTAAAATAAAGTCGTGGATGTTAAATTAATGACGGCTAACACTAGTTTAAACTCGTAAATTTTATTCTTTAACGAAATAGTTGAAAATATCAAACTCCAGCAAGTGCCCGAGGCACGAGGGACGGTCGAAATGGAATTGGATTGAGGACTGACGAACGCGCTGATTCTTCATTTCAGAGGAAAAGTGATTATTTCGAACCGAACTGTTACTTTAAATGAGTTCCGTCAACTTTAAACCTGATCCAGAACATCTTCAACTCTGCTGAACGTTACTGTTTCAATAAACCGCATGTGACCAAGGATGCTGTTAAGCTTTTGATACGTCGTTCTTGTTAAATAAGTAATTAAGCCGCGGTAATATCCGTTGAAGTGCTTTTATTGTAAAAAAATATTTAATAATAGGGGCTGGATTGTTACCTTAACAAACGGTATACTAAAACCTTACTTGGGAATCGGGAAAGTACATTTTAAATAGATCGATCATATACAAACAGACATCTTTTGAGAACTGTATTTTATAATATGTACCAATAGATGTGAGTTTATAATACCACCTTCCGTGCTTAATACCACAAGGACTTGTGGTAGGGTTACTAATTACTATACAACGGAAAAATGATTTTCAAACATTATGTGAATTAAAAAAAATTTGCTTGCTTTACCACTAAAAATAAAAGTAAAATTTTCAGTTTAAAAATTTCGTCCCAAGTTCGAGTCCCTTTTGAATAGATGCCGATAACATAGGCTGACAGTAACATAATTAGAATTATATAACTTTTTGAAGAGTTGGATTTTTTGCTAAATCATACGTAGAGTCTTCAGTGTGAAACTCATCGGGGCTAGAAATTTTGACTGCAAATTTTGTGTAATAACGCTAAACCATGATTATCAACTCAAGGATTTAGTTTCGTTACTATTTCAGCTCGGCGTGAAGACAGAACCAAAGGATGTTGATCCCCCAGCACAATTATCCAACCTGATTTTCGGGCACCGGACGGATATCGTTATGCCACCGAATCATTGATAAAAGAGTTGGAATGTTATCGTTAAAATAAATCCGCGCAGGATATGTAGTTGCGACATAATTTTTCGGGGTTTAAAACGATGATATCGTCATAAGCGACACTTATACTTAGTAAACTTTACATATTTCGAGTAATTAAGTGTTAATTATAATAAATTTCGCAATAATTCACTTAACAATGTAAAAAAACATCGCAACTTAACTTTTTGCTTGTTTTCATTTTCTGCGAATTGTTTTTATGTTGCTGTATATTATTGTTACGCAATAAAAATATACGAAATAACGTGTTGAACATCTAAGTTAATGCAATATACACGCGATAAATGCGATTCTGTATTATAATCATGTTGAATACGATTTGTCGACGCTATCACAACACTATAATCGATTTAAACGGTAACGCAATAATACTAAAATCGATGTGGCCAACGCAATGGAATTGCCAAAACTAAATTATTCGTTCTAAAATTGCATCAAAGGATATGAGAAACGGCTAGCCATTGTTGGGTCTAATTGTTCGGTTCTTGTATATAGGACAACGAAAATCAAACTGACGCTACACACGAGTACATCATACACCAGTGTGCACGAATCTGAACACCGTGGTTATGTGAAACGATTCTTACTCAACTTCGCCAGAAAGTATAATGTTATTCGATTGCATTAACCTATTTGTTTTTTTTTTTTAACTTTTTGTTTTACTTTTTTAAACTCATGCTACGAAAGCGTAGAGAAGTCCAATACAGATACATTTGATTGCGATGGAAAATCATATCGAAAGAGGCACGAGCTTTGGTCGAAAGTTGATACCAAAATATAAAAAATTCTAGAACTACATGAAAAATACTTTTCATCTCTAAGAAATTAATGAGACCCTTTAGATACATTTTAGGTGAGTGAAACCAATAACTAGTGTAGTAAAAATGGACCTGATGTTTATTTTTTTCTGTTTGTTGCAAAATAAATCAAGTTTCCTTGATCCGGGTAGTCGAAAAAAATACATATATTTTTTACGACTATCAACGCTTAGAAACATCTGCATCAATCTCATGCAGTTGCGTTGCCAACCTATCCTCCTCCCCTCTAATGGGCCATTGTTGCGTTCGTTAAATAAAACTTACACGTAGGCGTTGTTATTTTTATTTTTGAAGATGAACACAGTGGTGTTATCGTTATTTTTTTCGGAGGGACCTACTACTGGTTGGCGGTGCTATTGCCCTAACCTCAACAGTTCGACTGATTAGAAAAGGCGTTATAGGAACGTCAAGGCGGCCTTTTATCTACCTATCACATCCCTCCTATCAGCCGGCCAGTGACGGCTGTGTTAATAGCCTCGTGTTTGAAAAGTTAAATAGGACGCACTTTAAGTACAAAACGTGTGACGCATCGTAAACCCGGGGGCTCGTAAACAACGTCACAAATACGTGATGGTCTGATAACGTTAATACTTTAAATAACGATC
Source organism: Eumaeus atala (assembly GCA_017140195.1). Taxonomy (NCBI): domain Eukaryota; kingdom Metazoa; phylum Arthropoda; class Insecta; order Lepidoptera; family Lycaenidae; genus Eumaeus; species Eumaeus atala. The sequence goes on from JAFELO010000131.1 coordinate 156,069, forward strand.
ACACTTGCACAATAAAGAAGTGTTCCAAATTTAAAGTGGATCTGACCATAAAGCCCTTGTTTTCGAGTATCGCTTCATCGCTTAGGACCGTATAATAGCAGTTAATGTGGCTATGAACTATAGAAGTGTCCTCTCGAAGTTAATAAAGGTGTGTTATATCTTTTTAAACGACGCAGTAAAAAATCACCTAACGATCTACTGTAATAAATCGTTCTAATTGGATATGCTCTAAGCCTTCAAAGTAACTACGACTTATTTGAGAAAAAACTCATAATTGTTGTTTATTTAAGCTCAAATGGACCTTCGGGGAGCTTAGACTGCAGTTGAAAGACACATCGATAAAACCACCGGTGGATCTCCATGTAGATGTTTATGCGCACCGGTAGTCACAAGAAGCTGGAGTCTTCTTAGTACTCGTTTGAACTGGAAAAAAATGGTAGAGGCAGTCATGTGGACTGCGAGTAGAAGTGATGACTGTGTTTTTAACGGGGCCAGACGGCGCTACGCACTGCGTAGATGCGTTTGATGATGAACAGCGTGACGAGAATTCCTTGATTTTTGTTTACTCAATACGCAGATATGCGACACTATGACTTTTCATAAAAAATATGTATATACATAGAATTGATATATTATTATACGCGTAATTTACTTTATTATGTGTAGGTTTATTAATGAAAGTGTATACAATAGAACGGGCTTGTAGGATAATTGTGGGTATACGTAAAGCGGAGCACAATAGGGCCACCGCAAAACACGTAATAACGGCATAGAGAGGCGCCGACAATAGGCTTGGACAATAAGGACTTGTAACTGCGAAGCCTAATGGATGTAACAAATATGATTTACTAGAGATATTCCGACTAGTTAGCAACTTTTTCTATAAGAGGTAGCGCCGTGCGGCATTGTAGACAAATTGTATCGGCATGACCTCTCACTGAACACCGTAATTAGACAGCTATGTTGTTGTGTTTTGTTTTTGAGTACCCGGTGACACATTGGTGAGGTGAAGGAATGCAACGCATCCGCATGTGTTGGTGTTAATGGCCGTCAGTAGTAAAAAAAACTAGTCGTTGCAGCCGAACAGTCGCTAATTTTACAACTACTTGTGTTGCATTACTGCCATTGCACTGTGATAAAATATTGTACAATTTTTATGTTTACCGGGAGTTTTTACATCTTCGGTGATGTTTCACTCCACCTTAACGAATCAGACATCAGCCAAGCCTGGCAATAGAAGTCAACACAAACCCCTTCGTACTGGAAACTAGTCAGTGTCGCAGATTTCGTTGCGAAAACTAAACTATTTGCAATTTACGGACCCTTCACAAAATTTAATATAAAAGAACAATTTGGGAGAATTTATTACAGAGCTCATTGAATAAGGCGATAATTAATATTCGCCCAACATTCCCCACATCTGCTGTTTCCAATAACGACCTTAAGGTGGGTCCGAACCAAGAGGGCTCGACTTCAAAATGTAGTCTCATTATGTTCTTAAATGGAAAACTTAACTTCCAATTGTACATTAATAAATATTACTGAATACCGACCGCCCTGGTGATTATTTATAGAACTTTGCACTTAGCAGTACACCGAATTGGAAATAAGTCTGCAACTATGCCAATTTCTGAAAAACAATCAGAGGTCGCGGGTTCGAATCCCTTCTTAGTCATGGGTGTTACGTTGTCAAAAGAAATATTTTTTTATCATGTGACTTAAATTATCCTCAAAATTACCATTTAACAATGAAGGTATAGAAATCTTAAATATACTAACGTGGTCTAGCAACTATGACACAAGTCCTTACGGTATTTACCACAGGACTAGGCTAACGTGGTGTGCTAAGTTCACAGATAAAAAAACTAGTAGGGCGCCGCGGTTTCTCACGCGTAACTCCAGTCTTACATGTGATAGCGCCTATGCATGACGTGAATAACCTTCCTCGTGAATGTATTATCATACACAAAAAATGTTTCCAAATCCTAATTGTAGTTTCAGAGAAAGCGCACGCCGAAATAAACAAACAAAAAATTGGACCAATTTTGTTATATTAGCATTTCCAAAAATAAAAAAACAATCGGACGAAATGGGGGTGGATGCACCTACTTCCCATTCGCAACAGCTGTTATCATTTCACGTCAGTCGGCTCGTGGCCACGGCTGGTGTAACCCGGTCGAAACCTTGTGCATGTTATTTACTAAAATTTATTATATTAGTACTTATTTTTATTCATTTTTCGTTATTAGTTTCACTCGCGTAACTCCGGTCTTATTAGTCACAGCGTCATGGTAAATAACCTACAGCCTTCCTCAATAAATGGACTATTCCAAAAAGAGTTTTTCAATTCGAGCCAGTAGTTCCTGAGATCGCGTTCAAACAAAAAACCTTTTCCTTATCAAAACTATATCGTGGTTTATAATGGATCTTTTATTAAACATATTCAAACACGGCTAGCAGGTAAAGCGGATATCCGGACGCAGGCCTTCTGGGCTCTAGTTTGTACTCACAGAGGCCCGGTTTTGTCAGACACTGTCTGCGCAAACATGACCGCAGATTGCGTAGAAGTGACAACGCATATAATATTGAAGATATTCATAACAAGTACGTTATTGAGAGGTAAAATTTGTATATTTAGGGTAACAATTTTTAAATTAATCATCCACTAAAAACTACTGCCCCAGATAATTTATTTATGGAAGTAAAATTTATATACACACGCTTTGCTTGGAGTGTAAACTGGTGAAGACGTGACGAGATCATTGCGATAACGAGGATAACGGAATTTGTAAAAACGATATATAAGTTGTGAATTTGTAAAGACGATAGCAAGTATAGAGCTACGTTTTGTATATTACTGATCTTTGTCTCTTTTTCATTCATGTTACTAAAGAAGTTTTACTACGAGCTTAGAGTTTACGACATGTTCTAAACTTTTTTTGTACTATGTTCTTAACTATTTTTATTCCTGACGAGCTTATAGCTCTTATCTTTCAATAAGCCAGTGCCACGTACGTCTTGAAATATGCAGAGCCTACGTTGCGTCCTGAAAATACGTAAATTCCCCATTGTAATGCTACATGCTATAAGAAGAGTAGTCGGTTCGTGATGTCACTCCGAAAATATTATATATATATACGTGCGTGCGTGCGTGCATGCGTGCGTGCGTGTGTATGTGTGTGTGTGTGTGTGTGTGTGTGTGTTGTGTGTGTGTCTGTGTGTTGTGTGTGTGTGTGTGTGTATGTGTATGTTTGTGTGTGTGTATTTACTAGCGACGCTTCACGGTATCATCAACCACATGATTCCAGTTCTATTGACAAGAACATATATATCTATAGGGTTTGAATTTCAAAAAATCCTTTCTTAGTGCTCAATTCTTTCATAGTACAATTCCGCTGCAATGGCAATGGCACTACCTCTTAGTAACACTTTCATCATGGAAGAAATGCCTGTAGTAAATTTCAAGTGACTAGGTACAGTAGTTTCGGTTGCTCTCTGGTATATATGCCAGTCCGAAAAGCTTTTTATGTATAACACTGTGATTAGATACTTCTATAGAATACTGCCGAAATACCCGTTTGTCCTTTTACTTTATAAAATGTTTTTATAATTATGTACACGCGTTAGAATGTGGACTAACTTCTGGGACTGGGTTTTTCGTTACGGTACGTCGTAAAAATTTTCGCTAATTACTTGTTCCAAACGCGCGAAAAGTATAACTTCAAAAATAATAAAGAACGTTCTACCATCAACGCTCTCCACTTATCGAATTGTTTCACTTTATTCACGTGAACGTTATTTAAAACATTATTCTTAACACTCAACGAAAACATCAAAGGCGAAGCGAAAACAATTATAATTTCATAACGCCGACATTCCAAGATTCAAATTTAATTTTAAAAAACTTTAAGGCGATAATATCTTTGGGTAAGGCGAGGTTTGTAATTAAAATATGTTGGCAGGTCGGGCGGTAAGCGTCTCGCGATTGCACTGAGCCTTATCACTACTGATAACGGAGCTCTGGAGCTGTCCCCACGTATCTCAAGTGATAGATTTATTTAACTTATTTCAGCGATACAAACTGCATCGAAAAGACAAGAAAGTATTTTTAGGGTTCCCTATTGAGTGGGTGAAAATGTACCGTGTTACTAAGACTCCACTGTCCGTCTGTCTTTCGCCAGGCTGTATGTTGTGAACCGCTATAGCTAGATAGTTACTTTTTTTTACAAATTATGTATTTCTGTTGCCGCTATTACTACAAATACTAAAACAGAGATTCCACTAACGATCCGGCCGGCTTGATCAGTTTTCATAGCAGAGAAGACGATGTTTGTTCGCTTCACAGCCCTGAGTTGGAATTTAGTAAAAGGTAAGTGCTATGCTGCATTCCAGTCAAACAAGGCCGGTAAAAACGGGAATCTAATCTTCGCTCACAAGATACTGCCGTAAAGTGATATTTTCGTGTGATTTGTGAGCAACCGATGGCCCATTGCGTAAGAAATAAAAAAGAGAAGGCAAGGGGGGCAACGCTGTGTCCGCAATGCGGAACGTTTATTAGAGCCGGTAGTCATCAAAAGGCATCGTTATATATATATATATATATAATCGAAATTTGATTATTTAAGTCCACTATCACCGTCATATCTCCGATCATATTAGAGGTAGTGCGGTGGTATGTAGTCTGTAAGCCTCTATAAATGGACTATCTAATTTTGAAATATTAGATTATTGAAAATTGGAACAGTATTTCCTGAGAATAACACGTTAAATCAAACAAAGAAACCTTTATGATATTATATAGCATGCAATATGCCCTTTCTCGTGCATTGTATTTCTATAGAAATTAGATGTCATAGCATTTATCACATTTTCTCGACATAAAGCCTTAAGCGAGTGAGGTGACAAACATTTTTTCCCATATGAATATAATTATTTCTGTTTTCTTTACTTCTGTATCCAAAGATTAGTAGCCCTACTACTGAGACTCCGTAGTCCGTCTGTACGTTATTAGGTTGTATCTCATGAACCGTATTTAAGTGAATTTCAACTGCCTGGTTTTATAGCTAGACAGTTTACACACATGATGTACTTCTGTTGCCACAACAAAAACTAAAAAATTTAATAAATGAAATCTGTATTTGATTTTCTCAAATTCTGTAAAACGGATTTATATGCGGTGTACAATAATAGATTAAACGATTCCCGAAAATGTATGTATACTACTCAAAACAAAATAAGGGCCACTAAGATTTTTTGATGTATCATAAAAATAATAAAGACATTAGCTTGTTTAACTTATGTAACTACAAAATAATATTATTGATTACAATATAGGCTACCAATTGCTTACAAAAATTATCATGATTTTTACATATGTTCATAATAAAATTGGCCATTTTGAATGAAAAACATGAACAAGAGAAATCACCGGAAAAGGACAAACTACTGTTCTTGTCATTTTTGTTTCTTCCTTTTAAGAACGAGTATGTCCTCTTCTCTTAACAATACACTTCAGAATGATGTACGCATACTCCTCGTATCGTACTCTGGATTAAATTCCTGACGTTTTCATCTGGAATGTCCTCCCAAGCATCTTTTAAAGCGTCAATTAGCTGCTGTTGGTTGTAGACCCCTTGCTGATTCTCTCGAACTCTTCGTTTCAATTGGTCCTACAATTGCTCGATCGGATTAAAATCCGGACTGTTAGCTGGCCATGGTAATACCTCAATATGAGACCCTTCTAGGACAGTTTGGGTTGATCGAGCTGTGTGTGCACGGGCATTATCTTGCATCAGTATGAATCCAGGCCCCACTCGCTGTGCAAATGGCTTCACTTGAGGCTTGATGACGTCCTCGATGTAACGTTCTGCAGTTACGGTACCTGAATTTAAAATGGTGAGCTCGGTTTTACCGTGTAAAGTAATGCCACCACAAACCTTTACGTTGGGACCACCGAAACGGTAAACTTCGTGAGTGCAGGACTCCGAAAACCGCACGCCGCGTCGTCTTCACACTCTAACACGCCGATCATCGTTAAGAAATTTTACTTTGCACTCGTCTGTAAAAAGCACCTTGCCCCACTGATAAATCCCCCAGTTCAAATACTGACAGGAGAACCTTAATCGGGTTGCACGTTGAACCTAGCTAAGAGGAATTCGAACTACTCGTCGTATTGACGTTTGCAGGTCTTCGTGCAATCGATTACGTATACTTCAATCGCTGACACGGGTACCAGTTGTCACCCTTAGGTGGTGTTGGTACGGGCCGTTACTGTACGATCACGACGAGCACTTAGTTGGATGTACCGATCCTCATGAGTCGTTGTTACGCGAACTCTACCCGAACCTAAGGTCTCCTGGCAACACTGCCAGTGTCTTGGAAGCGATTCCATACATCTTGGACAGCTCTTCAAGAAAAACCCAACTGCAAACCCACGTAACGCTGAGAACGTCCTTCTTGAATCATAGTTATGGCTCTGGTTGCTGTAATTGTATCCATGTGCCTTCGTACTGGTGACATGATAAACGCGAGATGATCAATGGATCAATTAAAATTGAAAAAGTAATACTTTTTTCCTAAAATAACCGAAACAAGTTAAGAAGACAATTAAAGAAAAACATAAAAATAACATCCAATTATTTTTTCTTAAAATGATGGCCAATACCTTCAAATTAGGAACACGAACACATAAAAAGGCATAAAAGAGATCAAACACCAAAGAGTTCGTAATATGAATATAATGCTACTTATCAGTTACTTTCAGTTTACTGAATTGCACTTAAACGTAAATAAACTAGTGGCACTTATTTTGTTTTGAGTAGTATATATTTTGCCACTGTTATTCACGGACGGTACCGGGGCGGATCGCTAGTTAATAAAAATATAAGGGGGCATATCGTACGGAACATTTCGCCTCATAGTCACACAGAATACGACATGCACTTGGCCGATTTTTTGTGCTATTAACATATACAATATTTCATTGGAGTATGTTTCGTAAATTCTACATAAAAGTATCTTCTCAAGAACCCGTACCGACTGGCTGAGACTGTAACGGTATACACATTACAATGATTATGATACATCTCTAGATTATGATACATCTCTAGATTATGATACATCTCTAGATTATGATACATCTCTAGATTATGATACATCTCTAGATTATGATACATCACTTGATTATGATACATCTCTAGATTATGTTACATCTCTAGATTCAGAAAACGATAAAACTTGAAAGAATCTGATGAAACTGATCAAACGTTTATGGCAACTCCGTTTATTAAATTAATGTTGACAATACAGTAGAACTACTTTTACGGATTTTATCGCGATTTATTTAATTATTTATGTAGCCCGACGTTTCATAAGCTTTACAGTAACCATGGTCCACCCGTGACCATACCGCGATAAAGTCCGTAACAGTAGTTTCATTGTAATGAAATTCGCGTAAACTTAAGACATCAATATTGACAATAATTAATGTAACGTCAGAAGCAGTTGTGTTGGCGATTACTCGTGGAAATTAATTTCGTTTTTCTCTGACCCCTCTTTGTTTCTCTCAGACCAATACCTTCCAGCCCGAGTAACGCTTGTTGATTCTGTTCTTGTATGATTCTTAATTAGAAAAATTGTTTCAAACATTTCTAATATTATCGTTTTTCTTTTCATGTACATTTAATATTAATTTTATATAAATTTTTGGTATAATTTGACTTGAAAAGACCTCTATTAGTGTACATGAGTATTGAATGATTCAAGGTTAAAATAAGTACATTTGATGGAATTTATTGTCACTACATTTTTAGGCATGTTTCAAAAAGGAAAATAGTAATTTGTATAATATCTATTATTAGTAAAGTAAAATTATTGTTTTTATAATTTCATGAATAATTTTAATATATTCTATTATATGTCACATTTTATTGCAAAATAACTGGTATTTAATTTGATTATCCATAAATAAACTAAGGAATATAAATAAGTCAAATGTTGATTAGCTTATTTCAGAGACTTTTTACTTATCTACTCTCAATTTGAATTATTATAAACCAGATGACAAATTAGTTGGAACCTGTAGTAATTAATGTAATTTTGATCAATAAACTTGTGGAAATAGTATAAGAAGTATAGTATTTATTCAAATTATGTACTTGAGTTGTTTATTATAGTGTTGGTGATAAAAGTTTTTATGCCCCATTTGCGTCTCTACTGAGAGGCTATAGTAATAGTACATAAAACCCCTCCAGTAAGTTAAGTCAGGCCATGACTAAAAAGGCCTGGATAAGGCCATCGGAGGAGCTAAATTTAGTTTCTAACTGGGACAAAAAGTTACGTTTACATTGATATCATTGCATTTTTGTGTATGTTTATTTGTGTATGTGTGCATGCTATGAGTTCAGGTCACTTCAGGTCAGGTTCAATATCTAACATTCCACGCTATCATATGGGCGGTTATAGTATTTATCATGAAACAACGACTGGCTGATGATTATGATGAGAAAATCTTTAAACATTGTTAAAAAAAATTGGAGATTACATGATATAATATAATGTTTGTCCTACAAGAAAACCTTTGTGGCTCCTACAAAGATTATTGGTATATATGTTCTCGCTCTCCCATTGAAATAGACGTAGGATCAGCAAAAAAGTACCAGATTATGAAATACATCAGAAACTTTTGTGCAATTTGTGAGAGTTCTCCGTTACTGGCCATAAATAAACCATTGCAAAATTTTCCCCTCTTTAATAAATGAAAAACATTTGTCGTTACATTAAGTAAACACTACAGGACTAGTGTAAATTGTTATGAATTCAATTTTAAAAGAGTTAAAAAGATTTTATTATTTGCTTAGGTACAGGTGGCAAGAGGTCATGTCATTACTGCATTGCCGATGGATCGGTCCGGCACGAACATTGAGGTATCTTTTTTTTTTGCTGACGCGGGGAAACGCATTTACGCGCCATCGTTGGCCCTGGGTGGGGTCCAGTGGTGTGTGACGAAGACCCACAAAAACCACCGCGAGTGCCATCAGAGCCGCATTTGGTGAGGTGCCCCGGGACAACAAATCATATCGGCACGAAGGTACTTTATTTTTTGAATATATTTTCAAATATTGGACGGTACAGAGTCTGAAATCTAAATCAAGTACGCTGTGGTATATAAATATGTACATCCTCCATGATTGACTATAGAATTACGCGTCCTGCAGCATACTGTTTTTGTATAAGAAATAGGATTGACTTCTACACGAATAGGTAACATCAACAATGGTTTAAGCCTTGTCGTGGCGGTGGGGCTTAGTAGCCTGGGGTGCACCCAGCCGATGCTAATTGAACCGAGGGGAATCCTTGCACCCCTCTTACAAGAAGAGGGGGCTTAAAGATCAGGAGTAGTAATCGCTCTCGGTACCCAAGTAAAGCAAAGGTAAGAGCAACAGGAGCAGGCGCTTTTGCTCAGGGGGTAACGGGCGAGAATGGAAGCCTCACCCTATCGCACTGTCCCAAAGTCGCTGGGGTTGTCCTGTAGTGCGGGGCAACCACATCTGTGGAGGTGGAGTTGATCCCTTAAGGGGCTGACTAGCCGTTGAGGTGCCCTGATATGATATATATATGACGACGCGGAAGGTCAGTTGAGGCGAGCGATGTTGATTGCTGCGTATATAAAATGTGCATAATGACACACGTGGTATATACCAAAAAATAATTAAGTGTCACATCGTTAAAAATTAACTTTAAAAGATACTCGCAAAGATGTTTAAATCTTATTACTTGCGATCGAAGATAATGTGTAGCAGCAAGTAATTTCCCTTGTCGATGTTATCTGCGGACCGTACACGAGGGTGAAGCAATCACGGACGGGTTATAAAAGGACGGTGCGATCCTCGTAAACTGTCCCGCACCGAGATTATATGAGATTCGTATCGACTGCCTTTTATATACGATACAATTATTTTATACATTTTAACAACGCACTCGTGATGCCATTGCCCACCATTGTCGTTATTGTCATTCCAATTATACAGAAGAAAACGATTTCACTATAGAGTATATAACGCTTAACATGTTATAGCGACGGCATGGCCTTTAGCGAGGTCACAAAAAGCGACATACCGGGTGAAGCGACGAATCGTAAAAACGGACCTTGAACGGACATCGCAAATGCAATCACACTGTGGTTTCACACATATATCCCACACCCGTTAGCCGTGAATCTGTCCGCGTGGACACAGTTAAAACCACGTGCTAAAGTTATTATCTCCTATTCATTATTCTGATGTAAAAGCTATTTTATTAAAATCATTGTGTAGTTTTTATGTTAAGGGGTAACAAACATCTTCTATACTTACAAGCTATCGCGTTTATAATGTTATTAGGACTACAGATAGTGCCATCCGTGAGGAAGCGCTCCGCTTTGCTTCCTATTTGTTATTGCATTGCATATGCATAACGTAGCCATCAGGAAGCTCCGATTTATCGATTGTCCCAAATAATAATAATAATTTACCTTATATACTGTAAAGTAATTTTTATCCCCAAGATAAAAATTACTTTACAGTATATAAGGTAAATTATTAGAAAGAGCAGCGGTACGTCTTCGTGGATGGCACTATCTATATCTTTATATACATTCCCCTGTACCTCGTGTCATAGTTTGCCTCCTCAGACATTTTTACTTATAATTACCTAAATATATATAACCTATAATTTCTAGTCGGCTTATTATTGAGAATGTTACAAACCTATCAGGCAAAACATTTATGATTAGTTACAATACCTTTATGGAAGTATTAAACCATTTTAACTAAACGTCTTCTTAGATGCGGGTTGAGAAATTTTCAGCGCATATAAAACGAGAAAACTTTGGAAGACACATGCACTTGAAGTTATAACTTTTACGACCTAAGCTATTGGCAAACGTAGACCATTAAATTGATCAAGTATTCAGCCTCGATTCAAAAGAGGTTTCATATGTATGATGCCAATATATGACGTATCTACATGCGTGACGTCATAATTATTTGCAAGCTCAACAGCATCATAACAATCATGGAATTACTTACCACATAATATAGGTAAGTAATATCTACTGTGAGGGAGCCAACAGATATTGTACCATTGAAAACTCCGTTATTAATCTATGATTAACTCCACAGACAATGACCACAATATTATCCCGGTAACTAAGTAAAAACCTTGTTTGATTAAGTCTACCGGGATTAGTATCTACTTTAATTCCAGTAGAGGGGAACAGTCTATGAATGAACTCTCAAGATATTTGCATCTAGGTCCTCCATGTGTAATTTCTTCTAATTACTCACTTATTTATTTAATGTTTATACGAACATCGATGTGGGTATCAAAATAGCTTCCCGATTTGGTAATGTCAACCAGGGGTCAGACTGGGCACAGTATCTGTCGCTGTTGTCGCGTGGCCCGCGAGTAAATTCCGCTCCTCCCTGGGAAGGAATTAGTTACACTACCTGATGTCTAGACGTGCCCATCATACTGTACAGATGAAAATAAATGAAATAAACTAATTTGTGGACATCTGTCATCTCAGTCCACCCGTGGCCATGATTGCTGTAAAGCTTCTGAGACGTCGGGCTACATAAATAAATCAATAAACCGCGATTTATCGCGGTTTATTTAATTATTTATGTAGCCCGACGTAAAAGTAGTTTTATTGTATTGTTTTTAACGTCATCGATTAAATCTACCACCGGTTCAACCCTTGCCCTGTCCTGAGAAGAATCTGCGAAGCAAACCAACTGATGTTATGGTAGGTGCCAAAACCAAAGAGCGAATCTTTTTGCTGACGCCGGCATTTTGTTAATACGGGCTGAAATCAGTCCTTTCGTCAATATAATGATGCTAATCGCATGTGAACGACAACGATGAAGTAATCCTATTTCCACTCGACTCTTAAGTGCCAGACGCGAGGCATAGTACTTAATGTACGTAAGTATTTATTAAATAACTGAAGAGCTCACAAACTCTGCCCCAACTGTTAAAGATTCTTTAAATATAATCCTCTTTTGAAATTGAATTTTCAGGCTAATGAGCCGTACATAATGCTGAAACACTTAACTTATGAGCTACAACTTAATTATAACTTGAAGTACTTAAATAGCTGCATGTTAAAGCACAATGAAAATGAATTTGATATTATTTCAGTACCATTACTACTCAGTAGCATTTCATTTTATACTTTTAAGTATAAAATGAAATGCTATCTTTAGATAATGCAGCAAAAATAAAACAGCAATTTGATTCGGTTGTACCTAAGTATATAATCTGTCTGATTTGTTAATGTATATTTTACACTAGCTCTTTACCGATGCTCGTACGCATATTATATTGAAGTAAAGTTGTCTTAAGTTCGAGCTTTCGTTAAGCATAGTAGCCTGAATTATATTTTCAGGAATATAATATCGCATCAATCTTTGTTCAGTCCTTTTTGTATGGTATGCTTATAAACAAACATACATACAAACAAGCTTAGATTCTACAGGCCCTAAATTTCCCTTAAAAAATAACTAATTGACAGTTTTGTTACGGGAATTCTTTTAGCATATTTGATCGAAGTGGGTATTGATTAGTTATATTTAATATTAATAATATATTTAAAATTAAATAGTATTTAATATTAATATTTCCAGTAATTTTACGTTACGGATATGGTTGTTGTCTTAACAAAAACATCAAAATTACGAATGACGCGATTAGGAGGAGAGTCCAGAGTATGAACGGTGTATTTATAGGGGCAAACTCTTAAAAAATAGCCGCCGTAACCGAAATTCGGCTAGGGCGACATTACTATTAGGACCTTCAGGGGCCGTTGAGATCGGCTGTCTTGTCGGTCATTAGGATGTATGCTAGCAGTGGATCAAGTTGAATAGGAACTGCTGATGACCAAATGCCTACCTATGTGACCTCTGTGTATTTAGTATTTGCCCGTCTCTACTCTGAAAATTATAATACAAAACTAAACGTTTAAAATTTTGTACAATTCGTAAAGTTCGCACTGCGCGCCGGCCCGTATTTACGGTGCAAGTTATAAGATATTATGAAAAAGGTTCTGGATTCATTTTTATACAAAATTTCAATTCAATTTTCTAACGAGCAGTGAGATCAGTTTATGCTAAGATAAAACTGATGCATATAAAGTTTCTCGTTATCAGATTAAATTTTGTTAGAGAGTGGGAAAGTGTTAAAAAGTGTTCGTTAGTTAAATTATTATAGTCTATATATACATGAAAAAAAAAACCAATCCTTTTTTAAAGATTGGAGTTTGAAAATAATTGGAATTGGAATGTAATTGGAATGTATGACACGTTTTTTAATACTGTCTACTGTCAAATACTATAACATGACATTTAATATTTTTTACGACAAGGTAGACCGCCTAACGGAATACGTAATGAAATAAGTTCTGTAGGAAGGAACGATATTCAAATAATGGCACTACTTCTGCGTGAACAGTTTCCGCCCTATATTATCCTACAATTTGCCATTCGCCAAAAGGCCAGCGACCCTCGATTTTCATTTTTCCAATAATTTTTGACGTTGAGATGTAAAAGAGCCATCACACACAATTCGTTGTAAAATGTATAATCTAATTTTATAGTGAATTATAATCGATCACTAAGTTCAAGCAGTATTAAGCACTTCAGTTTCCATTTAAATTAGGATAAAGTATCAATCGCTGGGTGACCACTATTATCTCTAGTAATTACACGATGACAAACAAGCAGTTTTACAAATTAAATCCAGTGAACGATGAAGACTACGAACATTAAAATGAATATCCCGTCGACTACATTGTGTAGCTGTTTGTCACGATCTTCTCTGCCTTGGATTTTTCTATTTGGCACACCAGCCTCAGAGAGATCATATTTTTCTCTTTCCAGGGACTCCTGTACAAGTTGGTGGACGCAGGCGTCCCGCTGGCGCTTGTGACCTTCCGAGTAGCGGTGGAGCGGAGGCACTCCTCGGTGAAGGCCATACGTGCCGGAGTGCCACAGGGCAGTTGTCTATCCCATTGCCTGTACGCGGCCTACACCAACGACATCCACACTCAATGATCCTTCGGGAGAAGGTGAGACGGATGTCATGCTCACGCTGTTCGCCGACGACAGCGCATACGTCACCTCGTCCCGAAAGCCGGAGCTTGCAACTGGGCGCATGCCGACCGTAGACCGAGCGCTCAACCAGTCGAGAACATCCCGCGCTTTGCTGTGGAGGGTACTAGCGTCCGGACTCCCTACACGGACGAAACTGGGGATTTACAAGACGTAGATCCGGTCACGCCTCACTTACGCCGCCCCCGTATGGTAGGCGCTAACCTCCCAGGCCCAGCGGAAACGCCTGTAAGCCCAGCAGAACATATCCCTACGGGTCATCACGGGAGCCGGTCGCTACGTCCGTAACGACGTGAAGGTGCGTGACTGGCGGATAGAGTCACTGGAGGAGTTTGTGGTTCGATTATCGAGCGCTATGTTCAATAGAGCAGACAATGGACCGCATGCTCATCCACGAGACCGTACCCGCGTAAACTCCCCCCTCCCCCTCCCCGTTATCCACCAAGCGGACTAGGAACTGCGTGTCCGGCGATCCGGACGAGGATCACACATGCACATGCATAGCACACCCAAATCACTACTCACTAACAGTCACAACACACCACACAACACACAGGCCCTACACACGCCTACATTATCCCCCTGAACCCATAATCCACGAAGGCAAACCCGCAATAAATATTGCAGCCCTGTTACCGAAGGGATAGTTGTCCCATCGTGATCCCACCCGAGTTATGGGGTTTGCCTCGGTGCCCGTAGCCCTCGCAGATCGTCTGCGAAGATGACCAGGAGTAATAGCTTTCTAAATTACGATGCAATGAAGCAGAGGACCTAACTCTTAAATGCATTGTATATATAAAAATAAAACTATTTTTACCGATTTTGTTACTGTATATTTAATTATCTAGGTACAGAAGCTTTACGGCAACCAGGGTCATCGTTTAAATGAACCGCAATAAAATCCGTAAGAGTAGTTTTATTGTAATGAGTAGCATTAATAGTAGTATAGTAAGTAGTATATAATGGTTTATTTATTCTGCAGGCATGATTACTGGCCTCCACACTCATACTCTTTTCGCTTGTACCACTCACAGTAGCTGCGAGAGATTCCCTGTCAAGTGATATTCTGTTTGTACAAAAACCGAAACGCTATGGAAATAAAAGAGCAGTATAAAAAATTCAAAAACTGTCGGGTATCCTCTCTTATCTTACTTTCCATATTTGTTTAAGGCAGATTACACTTAACATTTTATTTAAATGGAGTCATTATATTGTTACGAGTTAGTGTCGAGGGTAACAGAACCAAAACGTGAACGTTTAACATATGTAATTGTTACTACTAATTAACTAGCTCTGAACTGGCTATTACGGAACTTTAATCTAAATATTTCTACTTAACCAACCAATATTTACTTATATTCTAAGATGGCGCCCGCCAGGAAGATTTTATATAAATTGCAGGATCTCGCCAAAACCCGGATACCATGGATGTGGTGTTCAGAATATAATTCAGCTAATTGTTGTGGTCAATCAGTCCATATCACACGTTACAGGGCATGTCTTTAGGCTCTAGGCTCTCTCAATTAAAGAATGAAATACATATATCTAGCAACACATTTAGCTCAGACAACTAACTGCACCAACAGGGCATGTATTAATCACTTTCAACAAATATGTCTTTAATATTGGTATGGCACACGTGTTGAGTTTCACGAAATGGCCTGCAATGCCTGTACCGTTTCTTTCAACATGAAATATAAAATCATTTATACAATCAAAAAGGGGATCCTTGTAGGTTTGAGCCTGCGTGTCGAATGTATCTTTATAATTGTTTGAGATTTTCACGTTTGTTACACATTTTGTAGTTATCTAACGGGTTTTAATGCGATTCTTAAAATACTTATTACAAGGTGCTGTCAAAGTTTTTGTAAATAACTTGCTCGACGTTTCGACCAGGTTACACCAGCCGCGGTCACGAGCCGACCCGTTAGATAACTACAAAATGTATCTATATAATTCACCGCTCGGAATCGGATCCTTTTACGACTACTGAGCATCAGCATAAGTAATATGTGCGTTGCGTTACACCCCGTTTCAGCTCCCCACAATGGTCGTCTAATCACAAACCGCACGGAACGCGACACGGAAGGTGTCACTGTACACCGGTACCGTGTGAGCGACAGGTACCTCTCCGGTCGTGTCGGCCTAATTCCACTTCAATGCAGCATGGCACTGCCTCTTACTAAATCCCTCGTTCCGTCTCGTTTATTATTATATTTCAGATAATAACCTCTAGAATAAGGGAATAGAATCTCCGAGTGATCCGAATACTAATGATATTCATCAGGAAACTGACGGCGTCTACTATGTATCGAACTGCCTTTCAGTAAACATAGCTCGAGACGGACCATTTTAATTCAATTTCCAGTCTACTGACTGGGGTGTAACGAATTTGTTGAAATATCAAATGATTTACCGCGAGGTCCTACACACGGCGCAACTATGGCGGGTGAAACATTACGGCAGTCTCCTTTATAAACCGGCAACATTTATCGTTTATGAAAACCGGGATTTTTATTACGAGATCTCACCATATATCTACCTGCTTAAAGTAATCTGCTTTTGTCCCTTTCTCATTGTGTATTCTTCGCGTGATCGCGACAGAGATGGCTGATATAATACATTATTTTGACAACTAGGGTCGGCTTCCTTGTAGAGTATTTACATTGTGTCAATTTTTCGTGTCTTTTTGTGGGTGAACAGATTTCCGTTGATAAAACACGTTCGTGGGTATTTTATAACAAATTGATACAATTCAAAACATACTTTGTGTTACTTACTCTATGATTACGACTTATATATCAAAGGTTAAATCTACTACTATACTACATACACTTTTTGGATCTTCAACCAAATTATGTCTGAAACTGTTCAGTAGTTGTTGCGTGAAAGTATAACAATTGAACATACAAATTTTCACATTTAGAATATTTGTGGACTACAATATTGGTAACACTAACTAACTGTTTTGGCTAAATTACTTCGAGTAATTTAGGGATCTGCACGCTCTAATTTTAAATAAAGTGCCCATTAGCATGCGGATATTCTTAGTCTCATATCATCAGCAACCAGTTGAGGAACAAAAATCACATAAAAATAAGGGTAAACAGTCCTTTGATAAATTTGTCAGACCTTGCAAAATTGGTGTCAATATCGGCATTTGCTGGCTGTGTATATATACTTAGATTGATTTAAACATTTGTAAAATATTCAAGGCGTTATATTTTGGAATCTTATTCTATAATGTCGTTAATCGACTCTTTCACAAAAGAACATTATTTCAAAAATAATTTCTTATTTGAGGTTATCTGTGTGAGGTACGGAACGTTTGTAGGTGTCATGGCGTCAATTTGAAGACACGTTCATGTAATTTCGACTGAGTTGCCAGGACAAGTTCCAACTAAACTGATTCTTACCGAATCGCGTCGTCATACACTATGACCTGTGGATTTTTATTATAGTATATATGTATATAGCAATCGGAGGCTTTCTACGACATGATATCCGTATAGTTACTATGCTTATGAGTTGCTCTCCTTTCCTCGTTCCCCCCAATGGGCTACCGGCTACTCACAAACCGCACGAAACGTGATACCAAGTTTTACATTACAGCGGTGTCATGTAAGCGAGAGGTACCTCCCTGGTCGAACTCCCAGAATGGCACTACCTTATTTTTACCTACCATAATTCGTATTTCAATAAACATGGCTCGATCTATTATCTATCGAAGTATTACATACACTCACACACACACACATTAAATTGTATACACTTTTACATTACTAAAAATACTAATGTTTATATTTAAAAAGTATGTTTTTTCGAGCTGATTTAAAATTATCTTTTATGTAGTATATTTAATTTATTGAATCTTTTACTCCAATTCATGCCCAAAGTTTCTCTATGCAGATGTGTACACTGGAGCCCTGCGGCACTACATTATGAGACCGGAGAGAATTGAATCTCGCTAATCATTGTTATCCGCTACGCATCCGATCCTGGAGCAAATGTGAGAGATTACGATTTATTTATTTGAACAGTACGTACTAGTTCAACTAGCAAGTGGACTTTCGTAAATTGATTATTTTATTTGTTGGAGTTTCAATTGTATTAATTAATGAAAACTACGCAAGGAAACAATAAGTAAACAGATGGACCCACATCACGCGTAGGACGAAGTATATTATAAAGAGGAAACATTTGTTTGTTTGTTTGTTTGCATTGAATAGGCTGCGAAACGACTGCACTTATTTGGAAAATTCTCTTAGCATTAGAACCAAAGTGTGTAAATATATGACTTTGAATCCGTATTTGAATGCAGAAAATATTAACAACCAGCTGTCCTGACAGACGTGGTCCACCTAATATTTACGAGGGCGAAATTAAAATTCGTACTTTTATATTTTTGTAAATTCATGAATTTTTGCCATATTCCGTGAAGCATCCGTGCGAAGCCGGGGCGGACAGCTAGTCGTACACACAAAAGAAAGTCCCCTAAATCTAAAGAACGGATTTTCATGCGAAGCGGTTTTAGTGTATAATTTGACGCGTATGGCGAAGCCGGGGTGGAAAGCTAATTACTGCCATTAAATTATAAAAACATTATTTAACTTGATGTTACGAGTAACTTCATTGCAGCCATCTTGTATAGCAATTCCGTACCGACTATTTTACCAGGATCAGACTTTTGGTAGCACTACTAGCACAATATAGCTGTGTCTCCTACAGTTGTTATTTTCGCATAACTATTCTATTCTCTTATGTACAAGAACAGAATAGATATGTTCCGAACTAGTTACATAGTGTTCCGTACTATCATCACATGATAGATGATCCAGTATGCTTCTGAAGAGGAGGCGATCAATACTACGGGGACCAGTCTTTGATTCGATAAAGACATTCAATGAAACAACGATATGGAATGTCGTACCAGTCCTCTGTTGAATGAGTCTTGTTCTTTACGAGGGACTGGCCAGTCGCCGAGGTGGCCTGTTGCTGATGGATCCGGGGCTCGTCAGTACAGGCGGCAGATAGCATCCGCAGGGTTCTAGTAGTTGATCGGCTCAGCAGCGAGTCCCACACGCCCCCTCGGATCTCACTGAGGACCAGGAAGTAAAATGAAATAAAAAAATACCAACATACCTTAAACTGATATGAGCCTTATAAATGAACACGCAAGACAACATGCAGGCTCAAGATCACAAGCTGGACTATAATGTTGAAAAGGAAGAAGCCCTTTAAAAGATGTTCGTTAACAAGTACGTTCCTTTAAGGGAGAAGATGATATCTAGGCAGTAAAGATTCGCAAGGCGATGATAAGGACAGACAAATCTATTTTAAATACGCCCACTGTTTGACCAGCACGGGGTACCGATTAGAAGAATGAGAATCTTTTAAGCGTGTGTTTGGTAATAGCTAAGCTATGCTATATACATATCAAGTTGAAGTACATATTATATGTAAAGCTTCTCCATATTAACATTAATAGTGCCTGAACAACAATTTGTAAAATTTCTATAGAGACCAGCCAACTGCGCAGTACATATTATAGTGCACAAGTGTACTCTCTGCTCCCACACTATCCTATTCCAATGGGCCGGCAATCCCACACAACCGGAGAGACATCAGATGCAGAACCGACAGCTTAACGTGCTCTCTCCGATATATATAACACCGCCAACTTCTTGACTTCGTACTATTTGGTCCCGTCCGGTGATTCGAACCCAGAACCTTACGACTGTGGTTGAGCATGATTGGCACTAGACACGAGGCAGTGAATGGATAACAAACATACATATGGACTTGGTGGTCTTGTCTATAGACCACGCGTACGAAATCGTGGGTAACATCTACTTTGTAATAAACGTAGGCTTTAACGCATTGATATGTCTTCGTCTAGTCAGTGGCGAACCGGTATTATCGCGTGTTAAGATAGTATCTAACACCCACACGAGATCCAGGAAGGGGATTTATAGGCTTCATGTAGTAATCAGTATACATTCGTACTGGGCTAAATCCTCGAGGATGCCACGTCTCCGCTACAATACTTTTATCATTTTACACGGTGTTCAAGATTATCAATCACACTCTTATCTTTTTCTTTTGAAATAACAGATAAATTTAGTATAAGACTAGATAAAACTTTGAAGTTAGACCACCATGGTTCTCGTAGCCGTACGGATTAC
>JAFELO010000131.1:176632-197679 GCA_017140195.1 Eumaeus atala
CAGAACCCATCAACGACTACCGACGCCCATGTACATAAGCAAGTTATGCCGATGCGTTACCCTCCTTTTCACCCCTCAGTGGGCTACCGGCTACTCACAAGCCGCACGAAACGCGACACCGTATATGTCACTTTACGACGCCAACAAGTAAGCGAGAGGTCCTCCCCGGACAATTCCGTTGCATAGGAGGATGCAGTGTCATGTATCATTCATGGCACTATCTCCTCCTATTTAGCATGGCCTACCTCTTACAGAAGAGTATACTCATGTATGATTATTTAATGCACGGGAGGCACATAATATCTCCAGACATAATAACTACTTTATTAAAAAAAGCTAATTTCAGTCCTGTCATCGTTGGTTCTTATTATATTTATTTACTAGCTCGCATCAGCGTCTTGTTCGCGGACTTCTTTTTACATGCTATATGTTGCCCAGGCTAATTAGCAATACAACAATAAAGTTTCACTTCAATCCGTCCATTACTTCCGAAAATTGATGTGTACAAACCGACAAACATGCATAATTTTATATATTATAATTTTGTCCTCAATTTTTTTTTTACTACTGTTTCCTTATGTTTTATTTTTTATATCATCATTATCAGCCCTCATCGGACATAGGACTCTTACCTCCCCAGTCGTGCTAGCCCAATTCCGCTCCAATGTAGCATGGGTCACATATGGTCATAGACATTATTTTGTTCCGGTCTATTCGGGAAATGCCCTATACATTTTTAGTGCAAGGCATTTTCTCGTAATAACGGGTTGGAGGAAATGAGAAAAATAATACTCAGCCAAGGAAACCAAGCCGGTTAGTGAAGGTCATTAATCAACCTACGTCTACTCAAATCAATACGTAAAGGCTCGTCTTAACGACTATCACAACATATATTTCTATACTAATAATATAAAGCTGAAGAGTTTATTTATTTTGTTTGAACGCACTAATCTTAGGAACTACAGCGCCGAATTGATTTTTTTTTGTGTTGCATTGTCCATTTATCGCAGAAGGCCATGACGATACGACCAATAAGGCCGGAGCTACGCGAGTGAAACCACGGTGTGATACTAGTTTAGAATAATCGTTACGTACATCCCAGTTATGCTTCATTGAGTTAGTCGTTGGCTTTAATTTAATACCGACCAAAGCATTAAATCCATGGCGCATTGCTACTATTCGATGTGCATATGTACGTATTAGATTCAAATAACCAAGTGTGTTAACACAACAGTGTTTAAGACCATGCAGTGGTTTCCTACCACGCTCCTGGCAAACTCCGGGTCTATAGTTAATCTTGTAGTGACAATTGCCCGAGGTGTGCCGCGATAATAGTATATCGCGTAGCGGCGGCTTAGTCTTGTGAAATATGACCGTACTTTTAATAGATGGCGCAGATATGTGCAGCTCATTATACGGATGTGGCCTACTTGAAACATTAACACTTGAATTTGTAACCTTAAAGAATGTATGCTTTATCACAACACTCGTCTACTACTACTACGTTTTTCTTTGTAACGGTAACGATTACAATCTTGTATAAGATATGAGACAAGAATTATGACCCATTGGAGAGGAGGAGGAAAGGACGACAACGCAGCTGCATGATAATAATGCGGATATCTGTGGTCGTCGGTAGTCGTCAAAAAGCCCGAAAGTCGAACAAAATCATAACTTCTATTTATACATTGTGTGGGTATAAAGTCACACTTTTTCTTACAAAAAATGGATTATAAACCAACACGTGCCCAGAAGAGTACATTTTCAAGCATAGACCCACAACTCATTTCACCTTTATAGTTATTTTGGTAGGAAAGGACCTTATTACGTAAATGTGATTAATCATACGAAAAAAACCCCTTCTCGCTCTTGCGAACAATACTCCAATGTGGTGTAACGGAATATCGACCGTATTATAATTGTTTAAAGTCAATAATCTAATGTACATGGAAATGGGTCAGCCAAGAGCGCTCTTACATTGTTTAGTGTTGTAAGAAACCTTTTTAACAAATGACATCTCAAGAATATTGTTCTGATGTATAAAGATTAAACATGGAATGGATTTTTTTAAATGTAATAACGGCTACGGTTACATAAATTTAATGTTTTGCCATCAGTTTCAATAAAGACCCGACAAGGATCTTAGCATTATACAGGTTTAAATCACTTTCATTAAATTAATTATAATATTTAATAAGGTTTTCTAATTAAATATCCCAACTTTGGTGGTATTTTTTGTTCCTTAAAGGTAAAGGCGACAGCGCTGCTGCTAGTCATCCGCACAACTAGAGCATACCTACATGAGTTGCCTTCCTTCCCAAAATGATCAATGGCGGAGGGGTTACCCTTTCATCCTGGTCATTTCAGGGGGCAAACAGCAATCGGAGCCTTTAGATGACTACCAAATCACATGGACATTCGCATGCTTGCTACGCAGATGCCTTGGTCTCCTATCACCCCGCCCCCCCCCCTCCAACGGGCCACCGGCTAATCACAAACCGTACGAAACGCGACAGCGACGCTGTCTCTTTACGCCAGTATCAAGTGAACGAGAGGTACTTCCCCGATCGTATCGGCCCAATTCCGTTCCATAGGAGGGTGTTTTGTTACACACCATGCATGGAACTACCTCCTCTTATGCAGTGTGGCATTACGTCTTCCAAAACTCGCCCTCTCCTCACAGGAATCACAACAGTAATAGGTAGTGTCATTACTGTAGTGAGACAGTCTCTTAGAGGTATATATTAGTGCCAGCACAACCGAGGAGGTACCTCTCGCTCACTTAAAACCGGCCTAAAGTGTCGTGTGGGCCGAAGTAGCCTATGGCCCATTGGATGGGGGGTTGATAGGAGGATGCAACGATGAGTGACTCTCAATCACATGACACCGCCTTAACAGTGATGTATATCCTACTGTGCAATTTTTGAGTGGCCCACGGAGAAGATGGAGTAAAGGAGGTTAACAGGTTAACGCGTCTACAAATTTCATAAATACTACTAGACGTCAGCGGTCATCAAACGGATCTGATTGCTCATTTGTGCCCCTATAATATAAAAAATCCGCAAAACAGCATCATGGCTACCAGAAATTTTGCGTTCGTAACGGTTCACCATATAATATTCGAGAGCATGTGTTCGAAATATACATAATAATATTATATATACATAATAATATTATATATACATAATAATATTATATATACATATTAATATTATATATACATAATAGTCGTAAATGCACTTGTAACACAAAACGTGTTAATAACGTGCAAGTGCTGGTGCGAAGCTCGTAGCGCAGAGGATACACGCCTCAACATGTGTAGAAGCGTGTTGCACTGCCTCAGAATGTGTGTAATAGCATCTCCTCACCAATATTCCTACTTGAGGCTTGTGTTCAGGATTGCGTCGGGAGTTTAGATCCTCTATCGCCACCCTACATATATGCTTTAGTAAGAGGTAATACCATGGCGAAGTGCAGTTTTATTCAGCCGGCATAACTCAAATCAGCTGCAAATACGGTATTCCTTCTGCATTAACATTGACCATACGGATATTAATGGATTTCAGTAGCCACGACTCCGTTTAGTTGTTGGCCGTAAAAAAACCCCTAAGTCTATAACTTTGTTCTGAGCGCTTTCCATCAGCGAGTTTCGCGTATTATATAATATATAGGTATAACAATGTACAGCACTTGTTGATGGGACATGTACGGGAAATAATAGATGGATTTTCATATAATTCGATAAATACAATGCACAGGCAGAATATACGTTTTGTCCAGTCTATTTTGTCTCGACCTGTTTCAGAAAGTTGTAAAAGACTATGTTGTTGGATTGGGATTATCTAGGTAAAGTATTCACAGAAGTTTTATTTGAAGGTAAAGGTTTGATGGAGTCAAAACCTCCAAAAAGTATTTAAAATTAATAAAAAAATGCGATCTTGTTAGAAGTTTACTTTTTTATTAAGAATTTAATTTTTTTTATTAAGAATAAGCATCAAAATTGCCAGTTCTTACAGTTTTTATTATATTTGTCTACCGTGTAACGAAATCAGATAAATTACCCTGATTTATTGAATGATTCAGGTTTATACAAAGCTCAAGAATGACATTATAGCCATAACAACAGTAGTAGGAGACAGATATGACCCTTTGGGGATGCGAGGTGAAAAGGAGGGCAACACATCGGCATAATTGTGCTGATGTTCATGGGCGTCGGTAGTCGTTAAAAGGCTCCGATACTACCCCGTTCATACCGGTCCGATTTCGTTGTAGCAATTACTTATATTCACTTCTCTACTTTTTACAGGCACGAATATTTCACACTACTTTTATATATGCACGCTTTTATTATTCCGTTGCAGCCTTTCACATATAATAATCATGTATTACTTTGTTGAAGCCATTATGCGTGAATGTGGAAACTTGTCTGGAATATTTCACAAATTTGCAGTTCGGAGCACAATTTTAAAATGTATTTATATTGTAAAACTTTTGTATTGAACGTGACAGATATTCCGGTAAGGATTTAACAGTAATTTGTCCTCGCGTTTTAGGGGTGACGATAGGAACTTCATCTTATTGCCCTGTTCCAAATTTGGTGAGCTTGTCCGGGGGTGCGGGGCAACCCTGCTGTGGAGAAGGCGTCGTTCCCTTATGGGACTGACTGGCCGTCAAGGATGATTTGTTGTTCCAGGCACCTCGCCAATGGCGGCACTAATGTACCTCGCGGTGGTTTTTGTGTGTGTAGTGCCGAATCACTATAATGTGCCGTGAGCCCCACACACCACTGGCCCCACCTAGGGCCGGTGAAGGCGCGTCAATTCATTTCCCCGCGTCGACAAGAAAATAAATAATTTCTCCAATAAGAATTTTTGAACACGTGCTTAAGAAAACTCATAATGCCATCAGATTCTCTACAGGATAAAGACACCCACAATTAATTATGTAACACCCGGCAACATTAAGTTAAGCTTCAAGTGACTTCCAAAGCCTAGAAACCGCTCGAGATAAAATTAAGCGTTATCTATCGGGGCGGTACGTCGCCCACAACGAACATCGCTTAATTTAATTCATCATTTACGAACAACTAGCGAAACTTTTTTATAGTATCAGGTGGAAAACGAGCAGTCTTGTGATGACTACCGACTCTCATAGACATCCGAATAATTGTTATGCAAATGCGTTGCTCATTTTCCATCTTTTCGTTAAATGGACCGGAAAATAAAAAACCACACAAAACGAAACAGCAAAGTCATTTCACGGCTGTATTATTTGGGCGAGAGGTACCTCCCCGGTCGTACAGGCATAGTTTGTAAACTGCTTGTCACGGCCTATAAAAAAACTAAAGAAACTAACCTCTAGCACTTCAGCTTCGCTCTTTATAATATTAAGAGCAAACAAATAAAATTAAGAACAAACAGCGCTTATTTGTAAAACAGTTAAATCCCATGGTAGGTGTTCGGTTCGTTCGGCATGAAGCTCTGTTAACTCTAATTAACCGTTATGGTTTAACTGCGCTAAATGTGCTTCCGGTTAACACCGGCTTGTGTGTTATATGATTAGAGTTTGTTTATCTATGATTCTAGATTACATAGACAAATATAAACTGTAGATAATGAAAAAAATCTTCCCGTAGATAACTACACCACCGCAGGAAAGTCGCCAGTCTATCTTTTTTTTTTTTAATATTTCGGAGAGTGTACTTCGGAACTTCACGACCTTATTCCACCTTCACCTTCCTTCAACCGTACAATCAGATGCTCAGAGAGCCATCATCGTGACACCGTACAAATCCCAGCCATACATACGAAAAGATTGGAATCGACTTTCTTATTACGTACGGCTAAGCTATGGAATTCGCTTCCAGCTTCTGTGTATCAGGACACTTATAATCCAGGATTATTGAAATCATGCATTAATAGGAATATTCTAGGCAAGCATGCTCAATGTCATTACTTTCCACCAGGTACGAATGTAGTCAAATGCTAATCTAATTAGAAAAATGCAGCATATCCTATGGAAGTACCAAGGTTTGCATACCTCCACATTAGCACAAGATAAGTAAGTCACAGGAACACACAATAGTCTAAAGCTGAACCTAGACTAAAAAAGAGACTCCGGTTGCATATGTCACTGTTACATTGACCAAGAGCCTTTAAAGATTACACCCTTTAAAGGCTATCAGAGAATCTTAAGCTATTTCGAGCGTTAGATCCTGTTTGACAAATTTTAGTTAGATTAGCACAGAAGTTTCGCCTTCACGTTTATATATCGGCAAGGGAGATGGAATATGTTACTTTTTTATAGTATAATAGAATGAGAAATATAACCCTTTTAATGACCGCTAACGTCTATATTTTTTAACGGGCTTGGCCCACCATATATTGCCACCACGGCTACTCCTGTGTTTCCAGGATCGTCAGCGGCATCCACTATGAACCCATTCATATTATTGCAGGGAGCCCGTGAGAAAAGCTAAAAATCTTGTCTTGTGACCCGCAACGAATTTAATCAGAAGTAAGTGGGAGGAATAGGAAGTAATTCCGATGTCCCTCCCTAGTCAAAGCGGAGGCTGTACACAACTTCAATGAGTTATACAAGCCGAGAAAAAAGTAGACAGCCAGGTGAAGCTATGCGCCACGGAGATGTATACATGACGCTGCACACTGACGCCTAAAGACATCCCCACTACTACTACTATGCAGCGCGCGAATACGATGCAGAAGGAAAGGACCTTTCCTCCTCCCCGCTATGGGCCTCCAATCCCTTCTACAAGCCACACGAAACGCGACTGCACAGCTATAAAAATATATAATTCATATACAACATCATCATCATCGTCAGCCCTTATCGGTCAGCCACTACAACACATTGAAGAAAGAGAAGGACATAGGCCTCTTTCGTTGAAAGAGGCCTATGTCCTTCTCTTTCTTCATATACAACATACAATTCTTAAATTCTAATCGGTTATTAACTTACACGGAGGCATTCTGAAACATGTAAACATATATTTCTTTGTAATGTTAATGTGATGTTATTGGGCGTAGAGAATCCTTTAAGTCTCTGCTTAACGCGAAAGGCGCGCTTTATTCAGCACAGAACCGCAATCGCAGCCCCGGGAGTGCAGAGAATCACTTCTTCATGGGAAGTCGATCTCCGTGCAGTAGCTGGTCCGGGATGGATGAAGTTCATTGCAAGAGGCCTATGTGCAGCTGTGGGCCGATAAGAGCCGATAGTGATGATGATAATGAATCACTTCCCAATCTAATTTCGGCTCCGACAGCCATATAAGACTAGACAACTGCACATAGTGTCGACTGTAGTGTCGAGTTGCTTGCATATTTTAGACATAAGAACACCCTGTGTTTGCGCATATTTTAGACATAAGAACACCCTGTGTTTGCTCATATTTTAGACATAAGAACACCCTGTGTTTGCGCATATTTTAGACATAAGAACACCCTGTGTTTGCGCATATTTTAGACATAAGAACACCCTGTGTTTGCGCATATTTTACTGCGACGGCAAACCCACACAACCGGAGAGTACTGCGGACACATCCGTCCGAGTCGGACACCGTCAGATCTGCGTTTGTTTACTAAACACACTGCTAGTTGTGATCGGTGGCGAAAGGCGGTACGTGACGATGTCGTGAATTCCATGATTTTTGTTCACCCGAAAAGTTCTTAGCGTGGCTAAATAAATTTTCACTTCAAATATGATTACACACTGTTGAAGCCTATCCCATGTCACATTAATGAGCAACGCCCTAAAAATATTCCATGTAGTCGTACTGCTAGCGACATGGCCTAGTTATCAAACATAATTAATTATACTTAAGCCTTAATCCATCATGTGAGGATCTTCATAAAACGTGTTGGAGAGTCCAGGGATTATGGAGGGTTATTGTGCACACATTCTTTACGCCTTTTTTATTGCATGAGGGTTAAACGAGATATCTTTATTATGCAAAGTGACGATACACAGATATTCGTATCAGCTGTACCTGTGATATCGCCACGAAATGTAGAAACATAGCCAACAATTCACGTCTGTGCTATGTGAGCGACATTTACTTACCCGGTCCCTCGACGTGCCAGTCCGATTTGACTACAATGTAGATGCAATATTCCAGAAGTATAGAATATTTTTTGCTATATTTATATTTATACTATATTTTATTGTATATTTTTGTAAGTGTTAGTCCCATGCTGCATTGCAGTGGAATTGGGATGGCACTACCGGGGAAGTACCTGTCGCTCATATGATACCGACGATTCGGTGTCGCGTTTCATGTGATTTATGAGCAGCCGGTGGCCCATTGGAGATGAGGAGGAAAGTATACAATAAAAAAATGTGGCAACAAACTAAGAGTATGACCTTTATAATAACTATCAACGAACAAACAATTTGTCTTTGGTCAACAATCAACGATAAAAGACAACGAATTCGTCTTTGGTCGTTGATAGTTAGTAAAAGGTCATACTGTTAGTTCGTTGCCATATTTTTAAATTGTATATTTAACTCCTTGCTTATGCAGACGTTTTGTAACCTTCCCCAATTTTTGCCCCATTGGATACTCACGGAATGCACGATACGCGACAGCATAACTGTCACATGAGCTAGAGATTAAATTCTATTGCAAGCCAGCATAGCATTAGCACTTACTGAACTATCTACTTGGTACTCATAACACAAACGTGGTAGGCTAAATACACGATTAGAGTGCATATGTAATTTAGGGTAAGGATGCCATTACCCATTCCCGAATTGGAAACTGATCTAAATTCGTTAAGCTAAGTTTAAGCAAATGAAAAACTACGCTAGGCTGGTTTAGATCGTGGTACAGACATGTTAAGTGACAGTTCCATGGTACGATACTATGGATAATTATTAATTTGATATAGTGATAAATAGTTCGTGCACAACCGACGTAAACTTGGCGATTGAATGTTCGTTTCGTCAAGTTTCTGTAGGTTTAACAAATTATCGGCTCCATTCCATCCGGCTTGTCCTCGTCTGATAGCGCTTATCTCATTAAAATAAAATATTGTCTTTTTTAGGTCACGATTAGTGCATTATTTTCCATCTAAATGATAAAGCATTGGCCGCATTTCTTATTATAATGTGCTAAAGCAAACTAAACACTGCTGAAATGATCAGTGCCACCTAAGCGATGGCTATGCTGTCGTATTCCGAGTGATTTGTGAGTATCCGGTGACCCGGTGCTAAACTACATATTTCTGTAGTTCTAATAGATACCTCCTTGTCGTATCCAGGCATCATTATTAGTCCCTGAAACTACATGATCTATCCCAATACTATAAAGAGGTAACATGCCATTGTTTGCATGTTTGTTTATTTGTTTGTTTTCATTGAATGAGCTCCGAAAATACCGGACCAAACAGAAAAATTATTTTACCATAATATAATATAATTCTACATCATCTGTGATGAACAGAGGCTATGTATTTTTTCTAAAACGACATATAAGATTCTGAAAACTTCGATCATGTAATGATGATGTGAACAAAATACCAAAGTAAACCTTTATACAGCTGCAGAAATTATTGACAACTTTCTGTCATAAATTGAATTTGTGTAATGTTACCGAGTCGAATTTTCTGTATTTTTGTTAATCAATTATTTTTTCCATACTTTGAGTAACATACGTGCGAAGCCGGTATGAGCTGATAATCACAAATGTTTAGTGTTTAGAAGACTTCCTCTCTCGTTTAGAAGCTTCCACAACAAACACAAATGTTTAGTGTTGTGGAAGCTTCTAAACGAGTGCCCCAGCCAAAAACATTAAGAAATAAGTTATACATCAATAATCAAGCAATAAATCCAGCAAATTCGTTTTTATTATTCACGATTTGTTTCATATCATAATGTTTATTGTACTTATTATAAGTTTGATTTTATTGCTTATTTTACATCCAAAGATACGTTACATTGACGACGCGCTGACTTAGTTGGTAACGTGGCGGTTAGTCCGATGTGTTACGCCAGAGGTCGCGGGTTCGAGTCCCGCCCAGGTCATGAATGTTTATATATCTATTATATGTATTTATATAGTAAAGATCTTAAATATATAAAATATCTTTGATTTATAAAAATATTAAGTATAGTGCCGTTGACTAGTGCACAGGACTAGGCTAGCGTCTCCACCACGCTTCAAGCCTTGTCGTGGCGGTAGGACTTAGTAGCCTGGGGTGAAACCAGGCGAAGCCAATTGAACCGAAATGGATCTTTGCATACGTCTTATAAGAAGAGGGGGCTTAAGGATCAGGAGGAGGAGTCGCTCTCAGTACCCCTCTTATAAGAAGAAGGGACCTAAAAGCAACAGGAGGTGGCGATTTTGCGCACGGGGCAAGGGGCGAGGTTGAGAACCTCACCCCATTGCACTGTCCCAAAGTCGGTGGGGTTGTCCTGTAGTGCTCGGCAACCCCATCTGTGGAGGTGGAGTTGGTCCCTTAGGGGGCTGACTTGCCGTCCAGGTGCCCTGGTGATTGTTGTTCTGGGGCACCTCACCAAGGGCGGCACTGGTGGCACTCGCGGTGGTTTATGTGGGGACTAAAGAGCAGGAGGACGTGCCGCTCTTTGTATCCCTCTTATAAGAAGAGGGGACAAAAGAGGAAAAGTGGCGGCGCTTTTGAGCACGGGGCAAGGGACGAGGATGGAAACCTCACCCCATTGCAGTGTCCCAAAGTGGGGGGGGGGGTAGTCCTGTGGTGCGGGACAACCCCATCTGTGGAGGTGACGTCGGTCCCTTCGGCGGCTGACTTGCCGTCGAGGTGCCCTGATGATTTGCTGTTCCGAGGCACCTCACCAAAGGTGGCACTGGTGGCACTCGCGGTGATTTTTGGGGGTATTCGGCACTACCATGTGCCGCGAGCCCCACACACCACTGGACCCCACCCAGGGCCAGTGAAGGCGCGTAAATGCATTTCCCCGCATCAACAAAAAAAGTTGGGCCTGTGGGTTACTACTTTCGCTAGTAGGTAAAACAACTTCCACACACATATTGCACAGAAACTGAAACAGTAATATGTGAACTAAATGAAAAGATCGTCATGAATCTAGAAAGAGACGGAATAAATATCCTTTCAGCTCTGGAATATTCGTCGACGTTCCGCAAACAAATAAATGTAAAACATGTGTACGTATTCAAAAGAAATGTGCGAAATTTTCAAACAAAATATACAGCCAGTTTAGTAAAAGTCTATTGGTACCAAAATGTACGCTTCCATATTTGGGTCGAGGCCAATTCATTTTTTCACCATCGTTCAACGGGAAATGTTGGTTTTTATTTACAATTCCATGCTTTTAGATATGATATTGTATATTTTTCTATTATTCAAATTATTCTCGAAGAAAGTTATTGTAATAGCTATAAAAGTAGCAAATAGTTTTATATTGTAAAAATATGAGACAAGGTAATAAGAGAGACAATATCCCCATCATGATTCAAGCATTGTCGTGACGGTGGCGCTCAGAGACCTGGGGTAAACCAAGGCACCTTGGATCAAGGAATTTGAACTGAGGAGGCGGCTCTTGCATCCCTCTAAGAAGAGGGGACTGAAGAGCAGACGGAGGAGGCACTATTGCGTCCGGGGCAACGGGCGGCGTTGGAATTTCACCCCACTGCACTGACTCACATTTGGTGTTGTCCTATGGTGCGGAACAACCCCACCTGTGGAGGTGATGTCAGTCCCTCAGGGAGCTGACAAGCCGTCGAACTACACTGATGATTTGAAATTTCGGGACGCCTCACCAAGCGCGGCACTGAGGTACTCGCGGTTTTTAGTGGATATTCGGAACTATAATGTCCCACACATCACTGGACTCCACCTACATTCGGTAAGGCGCGTAAATGCGTTTTTAGCAAGAAGAGACAAATATAACCTCTTTACTTAGCTTCTTAAAACATTATCGGGTTACATCTCTCCCATTTATGAGAAAGAAGACTGTCTGCCCTATCGAACATAATCACACCCGAACTCACCGATAAAGCTGTATGTACATAAATTCATTGCCATATAAAATCATTGTTCTCTACAAAACTTATACAATGGATAAGCTTAAAGTAAGTGAAGTGCAAAGTGCCTTTTCACACGGTCGTCGTCTACGGTCTAGTACACACCTTTACACATATAAAGCCATGCTGCATTGCAGTGGAATTGGGCTGCAATGCAGCACTCCACTCGCTCACATGATAGCGCCGCAAAGTGATATCTTTGATATCACGTTTCAGGCGGTTTATGAGTAGACAATGGAGAGGAAGAGAAAAGAAGGGAAGAGAAGAAGCGACGCATCGGCGCAGTAATTATACGGATGTTCATGGACGATAGTAGCAAAACGGCTCCGATTACTCGTTTGCTCCCATTATACTATAAAAAAGAAGAAGTGCCACCGGTCATCAAATCAATATAATACTACAATTTCGATTTCACTGAAGTCCGTCACCTTCCGTGACGGATATCACGTACGATGAAACATTCGCGACATGCTCGCCGTGCCTCGTGAAAGCTCTATGTTGTGCAGCTCATATATTACCTACTACCTTTCCCCGCACGATACCCGTGCCGTTACCGTATACATGTGAAAATCGCTGAAGGTAAAATATCAATTTCACCGTTCGTGTCTATCTGTCTGTGCTCGTATATATGAAGGATAAACGAGAATCTCGAAAGACAAAGACAAAATTGCAAAAGATCAGTAGCTCTTAGATTATGGAACAGACGTGTACTTGATGTTGACGACTCGACGTCTATAAAGATCTTTCAACTTTATAAATTTAATTTATATCTCGGAATCTTTGTATAACATGACAGGGGAAAAGTTACAGGACGATTAAGACAAGATTGGTGTTTCAAGTTCTGAAACTCGAGAAGACTCGAAAAAAAAATTCAGGAAAAGAACTTAAAATTTAATCTCGACTCGTGTTCGTGTGATGAATTACAATTTACATGAAATTTGAGTAAGAAGTGGTCTTCCCGCGGATTTCCTGACTTTTTGATACTTTGTTGATTTCACGTGAATATTCTAATGAGCCACCAAGTAAGCGCCTTATATAATCCTATGCAATATCACTGAATAGTAAGTTTATAACTGGAAAGTATATTTTAACACTCTCAAAGATACCCAGAGAATCAAGAATTCAAACCAAAGATATCAAGAAATACCCAGCAGAGTATTGGAGATGTGTGTGAAACAAAAGTATTTGTAGATCTTAGAGACCCTATAATGTTTAATTTTATAAATGTTTATTTAATAATAAGATGTAATGTGATTTTGATATTTATATGACTGAAATTCTGAATTGAACGTTATTATTCAAATAATCACTGAAAATCTGAGAAAAATATTTTGACATTGGAACGATTTGTCAAACTCTTTTACCATTGGAATCCTACATTATCTATACGGAACATAGACTATATAACGTAACATTTTCTAATAAGTTTTGATCATTATGAAACTTCTATTATATAACCAAAGCTGTGAAAAAAATATTAAAGTAAATCCTTAATAGCTGCAGAAATTACTGACAACTAGATGTCCCAACAGAAGTTGTTCTGTCATAAATTTAATATGTGGTGGCAGCTAATTCGGATGGTAGTCCAGTGCAACGAATTTCCGCACCATCTGGTTGTAAAAATATTTATGGACATCGGTTACCAAAAGACTTCTCGTTGGTATCAAACCATAAAAATATAAATTACCTTAGGACATAAATTTGAATAAAACTTTGAATAATTCTTAACCCGAATTTCACGGATGTTTAAAAAGGACCTACGCTCTTGAGCGGGTCTGTAAGACAATAAATTGTGACCGATAAATGCTGAGCATATCTCGCACCCCGTGATATATAACGTTTTAAACGGTGTTCGCTCAACTGTGCACTGAATTGAGTGGCTTATATTAAAAGAAGAAGTACTTTGTATGAGTTGATTCTGAATTGTGTCGTGTTTAATCTGTTCTATTTGTCTTCGAAAAGTCATTGTTTTCGTTCTTGAATTAATGTACGACAACTGTGAACTGTTGCTGATAGAGCTGGGACACTTCGATATAGGCGGCTGTGTACGCCCACGTTATTTTTGTGGTCATGGTTCATCCACGAGTCTCACCAACCAGGTGGCAGTACGTTGTAAGAGTAAGAAATAATATCAGACATGATACAAATTAGTTTTTAAGGCTTAATATTTTTACAAAACCACACAAAACTGAATGTTTTTTTTTTTTTGGAATAGTCTGAGAGATAAATGCGTGATCATTCCAGCCGTATTTCACAGCACAGTGGCTGCACTATTTACCTCTTTTAGATTAAAACGGCTTGCTATAATTATATAGCACATATTTATCATGAATAACCCGTTTACCCCAAATTTTTTAAATTGGGCATTTTTATATCAAAAATAATAGGGCGGACAAACGAGCAGTCTGAAGTTTCTGATGATTATCGACGCCCACAAATCCCTGTATTACCCCTTGAAGAAAGCGAGTTTACAGTGCTTTAGGACACGCAGTCTTTAGGAATAGAAGTTAAGAAGATTCTAAAATTCAAAATATTTCACACAAACACTTTTGAGTTCCTTATAATTTGTGATCTATATTCAACGGGGACCATATACGGGTAGTATGTTATAGAAACCATAGATTAAGAAAAATACCAAGCTGTACAGTGAGCGTCTCAAAACCGTGCATATAAAAGATGTACAACTTTCAAATTATGCACTTGGTTGATTTTTCAATATGCTCTAATTTTACACATGTCTTAACTATTTAAGAACCAGCATTGTACTAACTTAAAATCATACACGTGCAGATAAATCTGTTTATGTACAATCACGCATACGTTATATATATATAGACCATAGTCTACAATGAGAGTTTAACATGAAATCATATCTTATATTATTGTAAATCAATCCTAGACCCGCTTGAATTTACGCACGTAAATACTCGATGTATCATGTCACACACGCTCTCTTCTCATCTGTCAACATATATGACTTGGCATCATAAAACAAATTCCACAGAGACAATTACAATCTCAAAGTTGTACAATAAAAATGCTCAGACATTATAAATCCATTCGGCTTGTGGAAGCAAGTTCAGGGCCCGGAGTTTAAAACAAATATTGCCATAACTCTGTCGGGATTTGTTTAATTTGACACGGGCAACGTTGTCATTGACAAACAACCACAGAACCGCCGCTTTGCGTTCATATATTATGCCTATAAAGCAAACACATTTAGATTTTCTGATTGCCTTTTAATTTATAACCTTAATCTAGCTATGGTGGGTGGTTACATATAGTATATGTCTTATTCTAAAATAAATATTCTGTGCATCTTTTAATATACATACAGCATAATATTTCATATTTTAAAATAAATATTCTATGCCTCCTTTTAATGTAAACGTTTAAAAGCGTCTTAAAATATCTTGAAGATAAATACAGCTCCGAATAATAAATCTCAGTGGCGAAACACAAAAAGGTATTTCGAATTGAATAAGTTATTGTTTGTCTTGTTAGCATAATCTTTGCGCATCCACTGCAAGCGGAGATAAGCTAGCCAAATAGAGAGGTAATCTTGGCACTAGTTTTATGAGTTTATTACAGAGCGGGTAAACGACCTACTTTATTTGGTCGAGTTAGATTTGTTAAACGCTCTTATCGTAGAACTGTTGGCTCGCAACTTGCTCCAAGTTGATTTATTTACTTCTGGCTTAATAAATAGTAGATGCCCAGCTGTCATTAATATTACGGTTTGTTCTGAATATGAGAAATTTAAAATATTAAATACAAGCAGTATATTGTGGTTTTACCTGTATAAAACCTACCCTAAAAATAGTTCATTTTCTAAGAATAATATGTTTTGCATGTTTTAGTGTGCATTTGTGATAAATTTACATATACCAATAAAATGTATCTTGACTGGACTAGTACCTGTTGCACTAATCCTTGCGATACTTAGCACAGGATTAGGCTAACGTGGTATGATAAGTCACCTAGCATAGATATTATTGTCATAACTCATAAATCCATCAATTATTATTATTCGGAGCAGTACTACAATGTACGTATAATGTTGCCCATTATGGGGTGGTGGATCGGTAAAGGTCTGGGGCGGCATCTCGTTAACCGCATGTACAGCGTTATTTTTCCTCGACTAGAGGTGCCATACACGTGGATTGAGTTCACATCCCTACATTACAGATATCTTCGCAGATCTTGTGGTATCTGACGCAGGATATATCGCGCAAGATATGCAATTGATGCATGATGACCCACGACCGTATGTTACACATGTGTTGACTCAATACCTACATGACGTCTGCATACGAACGATAGATTGGCCAGATCGAAGGGATGACCTAAAACGTCTGGTTCGAGCCCGGATACCGATATTTATGATTTTATAGGATAGGGCAGCTTTTTCCGACTACCGACGCCCATGAACATCCACATAATTACGAAGCCGATGCGTTGCCCTCCTTCTCCCCCCTCCAATGGGCCATCGGCTACTCACAGACCCCACGAAACACGATACTGAATATGTCACTTTACGACGGTAATATCAAGTGAGCGAGAGGCACCTCCCCGGTCGTGCTGACCCAATTCTGTTGCATAGGAGGATGTAGCGTCATGCACTAAGCTCGGCAGTATCTTATGCAGCATGGCACTACCTCTTCCTAAAACCTCATCCAACAAGCCTTCATCTGTTAAGAATCTCAATTGAACAGGATTGGAATGCAATTCCTCAAGATTTAATCGTCAGACTGCTGGGGTCTATTAACTACTGGCAGCCATCCGAGCAAGAGATAATACTGAATACTGATTAAAACCTTTCGCTTAACTTATTTTCTTATAATTTCTTTCTTTAATCATTTTTGCAATGTTTTTATTACCAACATTAACACTTAGTCTTATAATTTTGGAGAAAATCATACCGGAGTTCCAATGTAGCGGGTGGCCCGGATTATTTGCTATCCGGTGTATACTTAATACTTTTTATATATGAAATTGTGTATATTTAAGATTTTTATTAGAGCGATCCATATAATACATAGATATACATCCATGACCTGGGCGAGGTTCGAACCCGCAACCTCTGGCGCAGAATGTTAGGCTTACCCGAGCTACACTACTACTGCGCCTGTCGGTTGCCACTAATAAATTAATAACATCATAAATTGTCAGTATCATACATTCCATAAAATTCGAAAAATATTGGAGTACTCACATAACACCGCCGTAAAGTGTCACTTTCAGTGTCGCGTTTTGTGCAGTTTGTGAGTAGCCGGTGGTCCATGGGGGGATGGAGGGTAACGCTACGACATAGCAATTATGTGGATGTTCATGGACGCCGGTAGTCGCAAAAATGCTCCCATTGACCATTGTATAAAAAAAAGACTCCTTTTAAGTAAATGTGACTGAAGAATACTTGACACGGGAGCGATTTCCTCTTCTCTTCCTTAACAAATGCGCCTGCGTATGCGTGTGAATGTGTATGCGTGTGCATGTGTGTGTTAATTACAAAAATTTAATAGGACTTTTCTCAACCTCCTCACAATTGTCACTCCTTAGCCAGTCTTCGTCGCTTGTAGTTTACAATCATACTCTTTTGCCGTAGATGGATAATAATAATATAAAATGAAATGTAATATTGTCACATAGTTTATAGATGTAGGTATTCTATATACTTTTAGTCTCTGTTACTTTTCCAGAATGTGCTAAGAACATGTCAACTTTTATAAAATAAGTATGAGACTCTTTCTCTCAAAGGTGTGGCTGACTAGATATAACACGTTCATAAAGCAGCACACGTCACCTCGCGTTTCTTTGATACTACTAGTTTCACACTCCCGCGCGACTGCACTTCCCCATATCATTTTCTACCTTCCCTCTCCGAGTCAAAATATAAGGGTCATTGCACTTGCTCTCTCTGATTTAAGTGTACTTGCTACTCTCTGGTTGACAAGTGAGAAAAGGAGGAGTAAACGTGATATAATTTGCGGACCCGTGGTGTGGCAATAGAAATATCGTTTCGTTAATCAAAATAAAATAATGTTTCAAGGTGTACAAAGCTACATCATCATCACCAGCCGGACGACGTCCAATGCCGAACATAAGCGTCACCCACGGGTCATGAGCCACATACATTCAGCGGCCACCCGCCACCTTTACCA
The DNA here is from genome assembly GCA_017140195.1 of Eumaeus atala. Taxonomy (NCBI): domain Eukaryota; kingdom Metazoa; phylum Arthropoda; class Insecta; order Lepidoptera; family Lycaenidae; genus Eumaeus; species Eumaeus atala. Next base: position 194,834 of record JAFELO010000131.1, read on the forward strand.
AGTCGCCAGTCCATCGGGTAGAAGGCCATCTTCTAGTGCAAAGCTACACATATGTGTTAAAATTCATTAAAATATCAGTTTATATATTTTTTTTCAAAAATATTTTTTTGTAAATTCGGAATAAATTTGCTTTATACGCTGCGGAGGATGAATGAACCAACAAAAAAATCATTGATTTTTCTTTATATACCTACTAACTATATGGAAATCAATATCAACGCCTGTATAACACACGAATGTTGTAACAATCAGATTGGCTAGGACATCCAGGACACGTGTGAGTCTTACGAACACAAGATAGGACAAGAGTCACTACATGTATACCGGCAATGAAAACGATTATGTTTGCCAATCATCACCGAGATGAACTGGCTGCTCTAAGAAAATATGTTGAATAACGTTATAACATGGCAAGTCTCTTCACTAATCTCGTCCATGATTCTCATGAAATCACTTACTGTTTTATATTTAACCTTAAGTGCGATGTCAATGGATCAACGGAAGTATCCAAAACCCGACGTGACGTGGAGCTTATATCTTCTAATAACTTTATGACTTGATGATATCTGACACCTCAGTTCTCCCACGAGTACTGTTAACCGAAACTTCGAGAATACAATACATCTTAACATTATATACTTCAAAACTCAGCTTTATTATTGTGAGTATAAAGGCCTTTATGTGCATCTGGGAAATTTTATAATTCGAAGGTTAAGTTTTAAAACTCGTTTTTTTTTCTATGGATACACACTTTATCACCTAAAGGAAAGTAAACCACCAAATCATTTTTGCAGGATCTACATGTGGTGCTTGGTGGTTTTGATCCGCTAGTAGTCTTCAATACTTAACAATTCTTCAGTATCTTTTGTGTTACCTGAAACCGATACAACAAATCCAATTATAACAACACTAAAAAGTTTATATGTCTTGCAACTATCAACACAGAATTAGAGTAACGGCTATGATGTCGTGCTTTGTGAAGGTCTATGTTACTCTGGTTGAATAGATCTCTACGGACGGTGACGTATCATCAGGTGATCCGATCGGCCAGCTGCCATCTTATCTACTTCCAACAACTGGCTTGTCCAGGATACATCGTCAAAATATCTCATTAAACTCGCCAGTGGCTTGTTAATATTCCTTAACTGCTTAGGAGACAAACATGCCTTCAATCAAGCTGGTGTTAAGTAGCAACACACAGCAAACGGAAATACGTTACACAACTTAAGCAATTGGCGTAGCAGACTCTAGCAAAAACACACGAGACGTGACAGCAAAGCCTTCTTAGTGAGAGGGAGATGTGCTTCTCTCTCTCTCTCTCTTTCTCTCTCTCTCTCTCTCTCTCTCGCTCTCCAGCTCAAATGAGTTCAAGTCTATAAAACTCAAATACTAATAACAAGAAATGTATCAACAAATCATAAGTACCCTACTAAAGTAGGTTATATATGAGCATGCTTCAGCATTTATCCGGCTTAAGGGGTTGGAGTCATCCCGAGTACGTCGAGTGACCTTACTAAATCATCACTACAGTGGGGTACCGAGGACAAGGCGCGATTTACGATAGCTATTACACAATTACACGACCCATCCACTTGACCCTCTCACATTAGTTTTTTTTTTTTTTTTTTGTTAAAACGGATGTTCACAAAACTGAAAGTAAAATAAAATTTAATCAGGAGCTTCAGAGGTAATTTTAATGTCATATATTAGACATTCAACTCCGGTAAATACATAAATGCTGTTAATTAGTTACTTATAGTAAAATCTAGCGAAACCATCACTATAGATTTTATGTTGAAATATGTTTATATGTTTAAAATATATAATAATAAATAACCAATAAGGGTAAATCTGTATAGACTTAAGTGAATATAATAAACCCAAAGAATTGGTTCGAACGCAAGTCTGGAATAATGGATAGAAAATCGAGGCCCTATGATTAAGATAATGGTGCATTAAGCAGTGTAATACGAAGGTATGTGGAAAATTAGTTTATCAGTCTTGTTTAATATGTTCATATACTGCATTATACAGAATGTCTTAAAAATAGTTTATCAGTCTTGTTTAATATGTTCATATACTGCATTATGCAGGATGTCTTAAAAATAGCTTATCAGTCTTGTTTAATATGTTCATATACTGCATTATGCAGGATGTCTTAAAAATAGTTTATCAGTCCTGTTTAATATGTTCATATACTGCATTATGCAGGATGTCTTAAAAATAGTTTATCAGTCTTGTTTAATATGTTCATATACTGCATTATGCAGGATGTCTTAAAAATCAAGAGCCAGCTTGCAAGCAGAATCTCTATTCCATCTCACACCTAGTTTTTAGTTATCACTCCGTTGAGAATCATCATCATCATCATTCCTTATCAGTCCAGTGCTGGATATAGGCCTCTCTTAGTGAACGCCAAGACGACCGATCTCCTGCTACTCGTATCCATCCCGGAGATACTGCACGGAAATCGTCTTCCCACCTGATGAACGGACGACCAACACACTATAAAAGGCAGTGTCATGTGTGAGAGGTGATGGCATGCTGCATAGGTGGAGGTTAGTGCCATGTATGACACTGCATCTACCTATGCAACGGAATTGGGCCGGCACGACGGGGGAGGTAATCTCGCTTTTTTTTTTTTTTTTTTTTTCAGAGGGACCTATTACTGTTGGCGGAGCTGTTGCCCTCGCCCCTACAGTTCGTCGGATCTACGGAAGACATTTTGTCTTCAGGTTTTAGGTGGACGAAAGGGGGACAGACCCCCCTCTTTTCCCGCAGATGGGAAGAAGCATACCCTCTGACGGGTGGGGTCGATTTGCGCTTCAAATCGGCTAAAAGCCGTG
>JAFELO010000132.1:0-18611 GCA_017140195.1 Eumaeus atala
CCAAGCCGGGTGTAAATCATATACCAAAGAAGTACAACGGAATACTAAGTTTTCCATTACGCAACCTCTTAGACCTTTTTTTGACACCATGTGTCACCGCCACACTCCTTTAGTAATATATTTTTTCCTTTCAATGCCCTCGTCTAAAACGGTTCGGGTGTCAGATAAAAACCTATCTATTGCAGATAGATGAAGTTTATTTTTGGTCCAATTTCCACTTAGCTACCAAGATTAGTCCGCTAGATAGACTGTCGACATCTATGGACAAGCTACTCATCTATACGACTAAGGAGAAAAACATTGTAATTATTGTTGTGTATGTGGATTTTTGTGACGAATGAATACAAACACGAATGGACCGATTTGAAAACTTCCTTCACCGTTTCGGAATTCCACATTATTCGTGAACGACATAGGCTATACTTTTATTTAATCTTTTTATCAGTGCCATGCTGTTTAAAGCAATTTTGGGCCATCGCAACGGAGGAATTGCCTCTCGCTCGTGAGAAGCCGTCATAGAGTCTTGTCATGCATCTGCATGACAACAATAATACGGATGTAGACATAATATGCGTCGGTAGTCGTCAAAAGGCTCCACTTGCTCGTTTTTTTTATTTTTATATAGTATAAGGGTGCTTATACTATATAAAAAATAAAAATAGTATGTATTTATATCGGTTTATTAAGTATTTTAAGATTCCTCTTACATCTCACATCCATCCCGGACCGGCTATTGCATGGAAATCGAAACCGTCCGCCAAAACATCGTTCTCCTAAAGGCGGCCTCCGCTCCAGAAACTTGCTGGGCCACCTACCTAGATGGTAGGTCTTCTGAGTGTGTGACCAGCCCATTACCACTATATCTAATGTTATGTGTCAATAACTATCGTTAAAAGGTCTTGTTGTCAAGGCAAGTTAGATGGCACTAGACCTCGAAGTCGGATTTCGGTGGAATGAACAAATCAAATCGTTGGTAGGTTACACCATAAATAAGTGTTCCAAAATATCATCAGACAGGGAGAGATGTTGGGCAATAGTACCGCGAGCTATATCACCGCCCCCCCCCCCCTAAAGCAAACACCTTGAACATCACTACTGTGTCAAGAGTGTTACGAATAAAACGGTTATAGCATATCTGAGGACCTATCACACCACGTTAGCCTAGTCCTGTGCTAAGTATACCGTAAGGACTTGTGTTACAGGTACTACTCAACAAAAATATTTAACTTTTATATGTATATGCAGGATGTACAGAAAAACTGGACGCCTAATTTAGTATGTTTACTTGATATATATAAGATACGTATCATATTTACAAAGATACACAAAAAACAAAATGTACTGTGACAGCGCTATCCCTTAACAACGCGATTGATGTCGACTGGACTTCGGTAAGTACCGTAAGGACTTCTGTTACAGGTACTAAACAACGGATATATATATATATATATATATATATATATATATATATATATATATCGAGTTTAGCTGTAAGGAAAGTTTTGTTTTATTTTTACAGGTACATAAAGTGATTCACAAACAATGGAAATTTTGTTACAAAACCTTTACAATACCTGTAAGAAAATAAACGCCATTTAATGTTATTAAACACGATAACAGTTCCTTAACCACACACTTAATATCCTTTAATAACCACCAAATTAAATATCCTTTAATAACACTTATTAACAATATCGCATTTACCATAGTACAAATGGCGATGCGCTTTTTTTTGGTTAACACATATTTTTCCATACGTTACAAATGGTTTTTATTGGTGCAGCTCGATGTTCGTTTGGCGGGAGAAATTAAATAATGAAAATCATATTTTTCTTTACATATATTTAATACATTTTATATATTTAATACATTTTATATATTTTAGATTTTTCTTACAGGAATTCAAATTATACATAATATATAAACACCCAAGACCTAATTCGAGCCCGCGTCCTCTGGCGTAACACGCGGACTAACCGCCACGTTACAAACTGAACCAGCTGGTCGTCAAAATGTGTATGTGAATAGGATTATAGGGCCCTGCGCGTCCATACATACGACGAGAACTCACAGTATTATTTGAGAGTATACTCAAACAATACCTTGTCCTAAATAATCATTTTATTACGATTGTTTCCACTTTACGGATTTATTTGTGCGTGTTATTATATTTCGCTTTGGCTTGGCACTTGGTACGTGTTACCCGCCCGCGACCATGTTCCCTGCCTACGTGAAAATTTGCCTTAATGGAATTACGTCCGTGCAAAAATGACAAGGTGAATCTCTCGTTACACGAAGGGACCAGTACTGTATTATAAAGAGCTTGGATGTTTCACAACATACAATATAAAAAATGAATAAAAACTTCAATACTCATTTATTTCTCAACACAATATATATTTTATATATTAATAATAACTAGATTATTGAATGTGATATTTGATTAAAATTAAAGTATAAATGTTTCATTGTAAGCCAACTTAACAGCTGAGCAAAATTTGGAACATAATATCGTCTCGTTAAATTTGTTTCAAAATGTTTTGCTCCGTCAGACTAAATCTATACAAATATAATAAATTGTTTTTGTAATTTTGAACGCTTTTTATTGTGTTGTGTATGTTTTGGAAAAATTTGCCCTCATACACTATTATTAAAGCTTTGGAGTGTTGGTATTCATGGAGATCTCTTCCGCTGGATAAAGTATTACATAGATAATAGAAGTCAGTCTGTTGTTCTGGGAGATTATTGTTCATCTTATAGGATGTTTACCTCTGGAGTCCCACACGGATCGCATATTGGCCCATTATTATTTAATTTTTACGTAATTGATATTAATAATTCTATACATAAATCAAATTTGTTGTTATACGTTGACGATAATTTTGATGACTTCAAAATTCTACAATAGGATCTCTTACTATTACAAAAATATTGTCTTGAAAATCAAATGTATTTAAATCTAGATAAATGTTATGTTATTAGTTATGGTAGGAAAGTAAACACCTATAATTATAGCTATAATCTTTGTAACTAAACACTTTTAAGAGTCACAAAAATTCGAGACTTAGGCCTCATATAGATAATATTATTCAAAAAGCATATAAGCTTATAGGTTCTATATTAAGAATAAGTAAACCATTTAGAGATTCTATAACTTATAAAATTCTTTAGAACAGTTTTGTGCGCAGTCATCCTGAATTTCTGTCCACAGTTTGGCAACCTCATTTTAAATTACATATCGACAGAATAGTAAAGGTACAAAAAACATTTTTAAAATGCCTACTATTTCGAATTGGTAGTCCTGATGTCGATTATGAAACCTCCGCTAAACAACATCACATAGCTTTATTAGAAACTAGGCGAAGTTACTTAGATATTATGATGCTTTTTAAAACTTAAACGATAAAATTGATGCCCCGCATAGCTACAGAATATTTTATTTCGAGTACCCCGTGGACGTGAGCGAACATGTTCGAGAAAGGATTTATTTTTTTATATCAAGTGGTAGAACAATTGTCGTCAATAATAGTTTCATAAGAAGAACCTGCAAATTTTATAATTACAAAGTTACCTATTCTGGACCTATCTCCTTTTACACCTTTGGTTAGTTTCAAAAAAACTATGCAAAAATGCTGAAAATGTAACTTATAGGTATAAAAAATATTATGTTAAATTTGTGTAAAAAAATAGAAATAAAAAATGTAGCAGGCATTAACTTTATTTATGTATTTTATAAAATTACTGTACTAATGTTTTGAGTGAAATATTCATATATGTACATTGATGAACAAAAAGAAAAGGGAAAAAAATTAAAGGGAACTGTATGTTTTTATTTAGTATATTTTTTTAATTATTATTCATATGTAGGACTATTTGTTTCTATAATAATCAAATGAAAAAAATAATAATTCTAAGCCAATGCAACAACAAAAAATATAGCCGTTTATGTAAAACTTACCCAATAGGTTTCAGTTTACGTGCGATCCCATGCGTTCGTTATGATTGACCTAAAATCATAACATTTGGCATTAAACATGTACTTACAGTACAAATATTATATATATGGGTAAATGCTAAAATTTGTTATCCATAATTATATCACTGAAAAAAACTACTACAAAGTTATGTAGTGAAAGTAAAATTCGACTGATCTCGCTCCACTCTGTGGCAATTTAATGTTATAATTCTATACAAGGAGTTGGGCGTTAATTACTTACAATCGAGAATGAACAGTACTAGAAAAAATCTATGGAATCAATACAGTTTTTAATAAGGGTTAGCAAAAAGTGAGAGGACATACTCCTATCTTTGCATTAGTCCGAGACTCCCTGCAGCAACCAGGAGGTATCCTTTCTATGTCTCATTATAAATCAATCCTCTAAGCAGCAGACTGTTCTTCAATCCTCAACTTCAATAGTGAAAGATTACAACTCAATTTAATAAAAAAGGAGAAGGGCTCCGAAAAGGAACACACAGTCAATAAGAACCAATAAGAATAAGAGAGAATATGACATTCTCTTGGCTGCATGAGCGAACTAAAATAAGGCAAGATATATACTGTGTTACAATACAATGGAATTTAACACCCAATTTTCACACGTAGCATATACTATTCAAACTAGCACATTAATTTTACGGTCTATCAAATTAATATCCATCCCGATCATGTAAATAACCGTATCGAAATACACACATAAGAGAATCAACACATTTTAACATTAACAAACATTTACGAAGTGTAGGATATGAAACATGGCGTCGGTAAGAAATCATGAACTCGCCCTTTTATATAAAATATTTCGTGCATCGTGACACGAAAATATAGTCTCCTGGGCGTGAAATAACAAATTATTTAATTAACATTTTTTAAGAAAAAGCTCCGTCCGCCTTGTAGAGAAAAGGAACACAGTGTAATTTCTTCGATACCGAGAACACCTTCAGTCTAACAGACAAAGATGACAGATATATTTTTTATAAAATGTTTAACTTAAAAAACATAATTGCTACAACTCATCCTCAAGAAGGAGGTCTTGGCAGAGATATAGAGGGACAGACGGGCGGACCTTTAAAATATACAGTACTCCTTCCTCCCATTGGGATGAAACCCTCGTGTGCTATCCACACTCACACTAAACCAGTCTTTTGCATAGTAAGCAAATAAAGTAACGATTCTATCAGTGGAAAGTGTAACGGTACTTGCAGGCATTTTAGTAAAATGTAATTCCTTTGCTGCATTGCACCTGAAACGGGCTATCACGACCAAGGTGTTAATTCTCACTCACATAAGCAACAGCTAGAAGGTAGAAGGTCGTGTCTCGCACGGTGAGTTCCTATTGACCAATTCAAAGAGGAAAAGGAAGGAGGGCTAGGCGTGCGGATTACCTGCATGCAGATGTTTATGGACAACTGCAGTCACCAAGTGCAGATGTTTATGGGCAACAGTCGTTACAGCGCGGAAGATTGCGCCATTAGGTTCCCAGTACTTCCGTCAGAGAGCGATACATCTTACGTCGCATCACCCCGGTTCCATATACGACTTAGCAGTCGTAGACAGTTTGTCTTTCATGACAATAATCGTAAGTTACAATAACTTTGGTCGACTGCCTCAGTAAAATTTGATTAGAATTGGATAAATATGAATATTAGTTACAAGCATTCCGTCCCGGCCTTGCACGGACATTTCCATTACAAGTAGGGAAAAAATCATTTATTTAGAAAAATATAAAAATTATGAGTTTTAATTTCTGCCTCGCAAGTATTACACGTCACAAAGAGAGCAAATTGGATTTATGCAAGAACAACGTATGTCGGGACAGCTCGTTGTCAATGTTTTTTTCTGCTAAATATGAATTAACTTTTTTCTCATTATCTATCGAAGTTTTCATGATAAATAAAAAGTTTCATAAATTTTCACATAGCCTATGTTCATCATAATACATAATGTAGGATTGCAATGGAAAAATATTTCTTCAAATCCCGCCAGGCCGGAGCCTATTCAATATACAGATATACAAAAAATTCAAAAGTTACCTCTTTATAATACTGATATAGATAAGTCTAACCATGCAAAGTGGAAACGAACTCTAATAGCGTAAATGTTTATTTGCTGCATTATAAATCGCAAGGCTGATCATAGAGAACTCCCATTTATAAGATTTTTCTTATATGCCAACTCGTAAAACATTTTTACAGCCTAAAGAGGCCAAATGATCTCACATCATTCCTTTATCTTCCACATATAACTTGGAACTCCGAATCCGAACATAAATTGCCGGCTGTGTTAAAGCAAAATATACGACCGGAAGAATACACAAAGATTAAATAACAAAATTCATGAAAACATCGCGCTTTAAACTTACGTACCAAGGTAACGAGAAAGACGCCAGCGTCGCCTGAAAAGAAAATAATGTGAATTTATTGTATCACTTCCGTCGCATACAAAACCGTTAATGCGCTTCTAGAAACTTTGCCACTTGAATTTAAGAATATATCACATTACTGGTAAGGGAATTGCTATATCGTTTGGTTTCTATAAAATGTTTCTAATTTGTTGGCAAAAAATAAGATAGTACCTAACTAGAGTATATTAATATTTAACTGTAATTATGGTTGCTCTACACCATCAGTGAGTACCAACGCCCACAAACATTCACACAGATGCCGACCACTTACTTTTTCTGCATATGTGCAATAATAATAATAATAATACAGAAGGTAAAATTTACAAATTGGTGTTACAGCATTATGATAATTTTAACGGTTCAAGAATGCGAGAAAAACCCTACATTTGGACCCGCTGTAATATGATTCAATTTAAATTATAAAGGTTTTTATAATCTATTTTTCATATTCGATATTTGATTCATTTTGGAACATCAAAAAAATTTATGCAAGGCTTTCGCATTGATGTACAAAAAAATAAGGTTCGATGATTACAACACTATTTTCTCATAAATGTATTTCCAAATACGTATGTCGATTGAATATTTCTTAACCGTACCAAATTGAGGCATATTAATAGCTTGATGGATGCTACTAATTCGGCACCCCTAGAGGTATTGGCGTATTAGTGTGCTTAGGCTAAAAGTGAAAATCGATGGTTCAATTCGGACATATAATTAAGAATGGTGCCTATATAACATGTTCCTACGAATTGAAATGTCTAGGTATCACTACTATATATGCAGAATAGACACTTCTCAATAAAAATATGCCAGGCCCATTGGGGGCAGGAGGAAAGGAGCGAGACGCATCGGAATAGTAAATATGTGGATGTTTATCGGCGTCTATAGTCGTAAATAGGACTCGAACTGCCCATTTTCATAGCATAGTTCAAGCAAGTAAGCAGTCTAAATTGTTTGATAGAGCCCATACACATTTGAAAATAGTGCGTCACCCTTCTCTACAATATACCCCAATTACACATGAATCTCACAATTACTAAACGTGGCTGTATACTTTACGCCGGCTTTATTAAGTGAGCGTTGAGATTTTGCCATTCTGACTGCCCTGGGCTGGGCTCAACCCGCCATTGGTGACACCAATTTGACTTACACCTTGACCGGGTTGAGGCTAAAACTCCGGGACGTGCGCCTGCGACGGTGACGCGGGGAGAATTAACGGCGAGGGACTTAAAATGAAGCAGCTACTCGAAAGGCTGACTTAATCTTATGATGTATAGCCGTAGCTTTTAAATAAAGATTAAAAAAACATTTCTTATATTTTGAAAACCATTAAATATATTACGGATCATTCGCAACGATCAGCAGCACTGGAGTTACGTGGGCCGAACTGTTCTAATGGCCCTGCTATTCTATTAACATGTTAGACAACCTTGATCACTATTTGCTTTTTCATTTGGTTAAGCAGGGAAAAACATTTATGATAACCCCTGGGGAAGAAAGATTCACGAGAGGTGGCATTGCACCGGAAAGCGCGTTATTAGACATCCTCCAACTCTGATGACGATTGCAGGGAACCGCTGGATGCAAGCTCCTTGTGACGGTGACTCTGGAGGAGGCCCATATCTAGCAGTAAATGTCTTCTGGCCGCTGATGATAACGTCGTAGCTGGCGACAGCTTATAATTATATATCCTGATTATTTATATAGTTCAAGTACTTGGGTTTGGCCAGGAGCGTGCTCGTCACAACCCCTGCAGTCCATCAGCAGTGCAATTCTGGACCGAAGTCGTACCGCATCATGGTTTAGGGCGTCCCCTGTAGGCGACGCGTACCGATCCGTCCCCTTTGGTACGAAAAATAGTAATTGTGGCGATGGGGCAGTCACCCATCACTTCATACCCGAGTCGACGAACCGAGGAGTGTGGAGTGCCAGTTAGGCACGTGGAATATGAGAGGTGGGTTGTATTATAAGACGAATAAATTGATACATGTAATGAACGAGAGATGTTTGGATATTCGGAGTGTAACATATGTAAGGGTAGGGAAACTATAGATCTCGCCTATAGCGTGATGGCCTGATGGTCTGGAGTTCCATAGAGCGATCACGCTAGTGCCAAAGTGGATATTCTTGGTAGATGTTAATGACGGAGTAATTATGTATAGTAATTTTAATGGATCGTTGGTGACCAAGCTTCGATGTTGTGTTAGGTACAGTGATAGTAGACTGAATAACGCTGGTACGCTCATCGCAGATTTATGTGTGGAAGGAAATCTCCTTGTTGCTAACACAGTGTTCCCTCATAAGGACATACCTTTGTATACATGGAGGAGGAATGACCAAATATAGATCGGATTTTTATTGATGGTAGTAATGTTTAATGGATACGGGCGTCTTGATACGGACCACTATTTGGTGGCTAGCTGATATAGGGGACTGTTAGGTGGCGACATCAGAGATACCGCTTCGATTCGGAGATCTTGAAAGGATAAAGAGTGAAAAATTGCAATATCTGAATGTTAGAAGTCTGCATGAGAATATGGTTCACAAGCAGTCCGAATCTAACCTAGTTGAGTAGGTTCCTGGTTGACCTGACCGTGGATGACTGTTGGCAGGTCCTGAAAGAAAGTATGATGGATATAGCGAAATAGGTCTGTGGAAGTGTAATACTGTGCAAATCCATGATTGGATATGCATAGTGGGATGAGAAAGCGAAAGTAGTGATCGAAAGGAAGAATAAGAAATAAGTTGGCTGTGTTTCGTATTTAAAAACGAATGATAGTATAAAGGATACGAAAGGAGAAATATATCTTTGTTGTTGAAATGCCACTAAAATCTTAGTGAAAGGATACTACTGAAAGAGTAAGAGAGGCTGGCGAATGACTTCGAGGCACGTACTCTCCTGGAGGGAGGTGAAAAAGTCGGAGAGTGTGTTCAGTGGTCTCTAGATTAAAAATGATTAAGTCTAAGAATGGTGACATTATTATAAGCACCTAAAGTGTGTTGAAACGGTTGGTTGAATATTTTGGAGATATGTATGAGTCCGACCGGGATGATGCGTAGGTATATGTCTCAGTAAGAGATGCAGTAGCCAGGATAGCAGAACAAGGCATAGGTTTGCAAGAGGTCGTATGGCCGATAATAAATATGAAAAATGTAAAGCCTGCAGGATTGGATGTGATTAGAACTGAGATTATCAAATTTGGTGGCTCTGCAGTCTGGGACGCTTCCTGGCTCCTCTACAATACGTGCAGGAGGATTATCAGAGTTCCCGAAGACTGGTAGCGTGCGGCCATCGTACCAAGGGTTTACGGAGCGACTTAAATAGCTATAGGGCCATCAGTAAGACCAGCATATCTTCAAAAGTTTGTTGCAATATAATTGAAAGAATAATTCAAGGGATATCCGAAGAAATGTTTTGGGAGCCACAGGTGGGTCTTAGGTTAGGAAGGGGATATAGGGATCAAGATTTCTCACTCCGCAATATCGTAGTGGAACATCTGGCTGTAGGCCAGAAGGTTTCTGTTGTCTTGTGGATTTATTAGCCAGGCCATTCAAAGCTTCTTAGACACGGTTGCGTACCTGTTTTATACATGAATAAGTGTCTGCAGGGATTGAGGTCTTTCAATGTGGGAATGTGAATGAGTGATTTAATAGCGAACTGCCAGCTTCATGAAGATTATGCAGTTCTTACAGGCTTCACTCCATGAGCCACAAACACTAGTCACAATTATGGAAGAGGATTGTGAGAATATGGGCAATGAATATGAAGATAACTAAAATTTTAGTATTTGAAAGGGGAATAACCAGAACGGACATAAGTAATGGCCGATGACGTAGCCTTGGGACCAGTCAATGAATTTGTATACCTTGGTTGTGTTTTTTGCTGGGATGGAAGGTTCACCGCAGATGTCGGAGGAGTATTGTGTGACAACACTGAATGAAGCGTTAGGGAAAGTGCTTGAAACCACAGTTTGATGCCAGGTGATATAATGGGTGGAAGGACGTGGGTACCGAGAAAGACCAAGGCTGACATACCAAGGCCAGATTAATAGGGTACTGTCCGAAATTGGTGTCATGAGTCGCCGCAACCAGCGTGTCAACATAAAGAGGTGGGTGTGTAAGGATCGTGATGTATGGCTTTCCGTTCTCTCTGCCTCCCCATTAGGGAGGGGAGGAGGGATTGCAATTAGATTTAGTATGTAATGACGCATAATTTCTGTTCACAATAAAAAAAGAGAATAGAGAAGTCATATTTTACGAAGTACTGGGAACGTTAAAGACCTGCCAGGTTATTGTGCCATTGCAGTCTAGGACAAGTCGAGAGTGGAATAGTATTACTTGGACCCTGTTGTTCCACTTATTAAACTTATACTTATTTTGACACGTTAGGCAAAAATGATGAGAGTATTTTTTTAAATACGCGCGCGCACTGTCACGGAAAACCGAAACGCTGAAGTTATATATATTGTCTGATTTAGTTGGCTCATGAAGCTAAGAGAATAGGACGCAATCTTATTGAATGTGTGTTCCTTTTCAAAGCTCTACTCGTTTTCCGTTTTTTATTAAATTGAGATTTAACATGAAGATAGAAGTCATTATTATGTCACCATAATCTTCGACTATTGAAGTTGAGGATTGAAGAACAATCAGTCAGTCTTAGATGATTGATTTATAATAAGACATAGAAAGGATACCTCCTGGTTGCTGCAGGGATTCTCGGACAACTGCAAAGATAAGACTTCGTTACCTCACTTTTTGCTAACCCTTATTAAAAACTGTATCGATTCCATTGATTGTTTCTTGTTGTACTTTAAGTTTGTTCATGATTGTGAATGTGGAGAGACCATGATGAAATAAATGTATCTTAAAGTTTAACAAACCTTTAATAACCCCCTATTGACTCTTCTTTAGAATTAAATGGTCACACCGGTAGAAATTGAAACGTCAGAATACACACTTTCTAATCGGAACATAACTTATTTTTCTTTAACGTTAGAGTTCCAAAGAATGAAAAGTTCCTAATAAATCAATATAATTTGTTTACGTATTTGCAAGTGGTATCTAATCCCTATATTTTATGGGAACCATTTGGTACCGACAAATAGGTTGGCACCTTCATACTAAACACGAGAATGCTGGCACATGCCCAAATATGGGCTATATATACAATTGGATTTCATTTTTGTTTGATATATCTGTATTGTATTAGTTTTTTACAACTTACTCTTCTTGTATAATTATTTCTATCACCATCAAAGGACTTCGTAAAATACTTTAGAATTCTATTTGTAATATCATATTTCACATTAATGTTTGCAATGAATCCAAAATTCAAATGACGCACTAGATTAAAATATCGACTATGCATTAGTTTAAAATATAGATTGCCTTTGTGAAAAGAACCTTCCCATTTAAAAATTTATGCACTATTCCAGTGCTATGATTATATGTAATAACTGAATGTCTAAAATAAACAAGTGTGTTTGTACTTGCACACCCGTTAGAAGGTATCTCTTTGGCGCAACAAGATAAAATTATTTTAAAAATTGTTCTTTCCCCTTATTCAATTTTGGATATTGTACCATGGTCACGGGTGGACTGAGATGACGGATGTCCTGATGTTCCAAGTTTTTGAAAGTACCCGAAGAATTATAATTTTAGTTGTTCCGATTAACGCATTCTTCGGGTACTTTTAAAAACTTGGTACATCAGGACATCTGTCATCTCAGTCCACCCGTGACCATGGTTGCTGTAAAGCTTCTGAAACGTCGGGAAACATAAATAATTCAATAAACCGCGATAAAATCCGTAAAAGTAGTTTTATTGTTATGTCTAACATTCGCGTAAAGTTAAGACTCTTGCTACTTGCTATTGCCTTCTTACATCTTGACAATTTTTATGGTTTTAGGTCAGCGCAAGTATCCTTTTTAACGTGTGGAAACCCCCTCGGGTACCATCTCGGCAGGGGACGATGGTTATGCCGGACTTGAATGGACTAAAACCACACGGTGTTCCGTCAAAGAAGTTAGTGCCAAGGGATCCAGGTTTCTCTTGGAAAGGACCACATGTACGGTATACGTTTTTAAAACGACATGGATCAGAGACGTTGCACACCTAACGTATTTGTCGTAAATTTCAGATTGATCCCTCCACACGAGTCCGAGAAAAAAGCTCTAGACAGACGCATAAATAGACAAAAAGTAATCCCATAAAAATTCTGTTTTTGTATTAAGTTAAGGTGTTCTAAAAAGTAAGGCACCTAGAACCCAATTAGACAGGTACCTACCTAAAATGTACAATGTTTCAATATAAAACAAGAGCTATAACACTGCTGCATAGGATAATAGGTAGAACCTCCTATGCAACGTAATTGGGCCGGCACGAACGTGGAACTCCCGCTCACATAATACCGCCGTAAAGTGAGATATTCAGCGTCGTGTTTCGCGCGGTTTTTGAGTAGCCGGTGGACCATTGAGAGTGGGGAAGGAGGACAACGCATTGGCATGATGTTCGTGGACGTCGGCAGACGTAAAAACGCTCCGATTTCTCTTTCACTACTCTATTAAAAAAAAGAAACTTGTTTATAATAAGCATTAAATTATTTCATTACCCTGATAAATGGAAAATGATATAATTACACGTTGTTATAATGATTTACCACGTGAATGTTAATCACACTGCTTTGGCGGGGATTGTCGGTTAATTATTTTTGCCGGTGCCCACTGAAAACACAAGTTGGTAATTACAATGTAAATTGAGTTTGTCACACGCTGCGCTGACGGAAACTCATCCCTGACTCGATTTACACGGTTATTAGCCCTAACATCTCTAATTAATCACAAATTACAACATGCTTCGCATATAAATTTAAATTCAACACCGAAACAAATTTTGTTTTCCAATTTATGTAACTGTTTAACTTGTTTACTTTACAACTTGCACGAACGCGGCGAATGGAATTATTTTAAACACACATAGTGAGGTTGTAGGACGAAAAATTGGGATTGATTTTTATATTACTCGAAATTTTTTGATAAGAGGTAGTGTATGCTACATTGCGGCACAATTGGGCCGGCACAACCGGGGAGGTACCTCCCGCTCACTTGACATCGCCGTAGAGTGACATCTACGGTTTCGCATTCCGTATGCATTGTGAGTAGTCGGTGGCCTTTTGGGGGATGAGAAAAGGAGGGCGACGCATCGGAATTGTAATTATGCTGATGTTCACACGATGATGGTGATGATGAAACACTATGTAAGATCTCCTTGGCCGACTGAACCATGTTTTGTTCAGAGGCTCCGCCATCAAGTTGGGTCAAGCTCGGATGTTGCTTGCCCACCTTTCTCAGGTTTGATCTGAAGCGACCCTGGGTTCTCAGGCCCTTTATTGTCCTCCACGCCAGCCATGATAGATTACGACGAGGGGAAAGACATTATATAATTTAGAAGATATAGTTAATTTATAAGAAGAACATGGACCCGGTCGTGCCAATTCCGTTACATAGGAGAATGTAGTGTCATACACCTTGCATGGTCGGTATATATTGGGACTCCACCATGGTTCTTGTCGGGGCGGTGGGGCTTAATAGCCTGGGGTGAACCCAGGCGAAGCCAATTGAACCGAGAGGGATCTTTGCACCCCTCTTCTAAGAAGAGTGGACCTAGGAGCAACAGGAGGTGGCACTTTTGCGCACGGGGCAAGGGGCGAGGCTGGGAACCTTACCCCATTGCACTGTCCCAAGGTCGGTGGGATAGCACGATCCTGTACTCGATTTCTTTCCAGCAGAGTCGGTCTAGTGACTTAGAACTATTGGAAACATATCTATCTACTGAAGTAGGAGACTGAAGTATTAGAAAGTGCAATTCTGTCTGCGCACTCACTTGTGTAATTATTGATACTAGTGATCGCTCAGTAATCAAAATTCGATCCGAAATACATAGAGTTTTATTTCCGTAACATAAAAAAAAATATATTCATGTTACATTGAAATATTAGCTTTCCGGATATCTTCTCCATATAATCTTCAAGTGCACCAAACGTTATAAACGCTACAATTGCCTACTAAGAAAGTAGACATAATGTCTTCCTAGTTAAGATAAGGTACAGAGAAACTATTTATTTGTATTCCAAAAAACTTTTAAATTACTTTCATCTGTACCGAAGTCGAGATGAATCTTGCGATCTGGATTTGACCTACTTTCCAGTGTTCGGTTGAGCTGAAATTTACTCACGTTGGGTGTACTCTAATACTCAATACATTTCAGTTTACCAACGGCAATGCACAACACCACTTGGAGGCTGTAGGCGCTTTAAAACCAGGTGTTATCTCTAGAAGTTATAGAATCCGGTGGTTAAAAAGGATGTCTATGATAAGGTAGACACCGTAAGGCCGACTAGCCTATCAACCAACACTGGCCTAATTAAAGCAATCCGAATATTTTCTTTTTACCTTCTATGCCATTCGGTGACTACATACGCTCAATGACCTCCACACGATGTACATTTGCCTTGCCCTTCTTTACCCCATCCACCTTATAATCGCATCGCATATTTCCATCATTTTACGATACAGTGCCATCATAGGCATTACCCATTGGGCGGGGCGGAGGAAGGCAACGCATCGGAATAGTAATTATGTGGATGCTCATGGGCGCCGGTAGTCGTTACAAGGCTCCGAATTCTCGATCGCCCCCCCCCCCCTAATCTCTAAAAAAGACACAACTTCTTAATGTTCTTTTTGTGAAGAATTCATTTAAATAACGACACAGGAGCCTAAAAACCCTTTACTTTTCCTTGGACCAAATCAAAGCGGGTGTGTTATGTTAAATGATTCACGGAATAGGGTCACCGGTGATTTGTCGTCAGAAACAACTTTGAGGTCGTGCAAGAGTTATGTACTTTGGTTTGGCCTTTGCATGTTTTCTGTGACAAAGGTTTGGGTATTTACATTTTTCTGTACTTTGGCGAAAAAATGAGATGCTTAAACCGTATCAGGATAACGATGAATAAAACAAAGCACAAAATAATGATGTAAGAATGTGTCACATTGCAATTTGCAACCAGATCTAATTGTTAAAGGAAAAAAAAAGAGCACATCTGTACCACTCTCACGTTTGACATTATAGCATAAAAATAAATAAAGATAAAAAGTCTGAATCTTAAAAAACTAAAAGACTATAATTATAACTAGTTTCATTTACAAACTACATAATCCCTGTACCAACCACCAAATGTTCGTTTAGCCTTCGAAATATCGCACGTCGAATTTCTTTTTCTTTTTGTTTTACTTTAGAGGGACAAACAAGCAATGAAGCTCTTAAACGACTACCGCCGCCCATGAACACAATAATAACAATATACAACTTTTTTTTGTAACACTATTTGTGGCCACATAAAGGCCACACAAGATGTCTGTTCGTAAGTGATCGATTTTCACAAAATCACAGGTTTTCACCCTTAAACAGAGCGATTCACGAGGAAGGTGTTTAATTTGGCGCCTGTTATTTACGGGCGAAACCAGGAGGGATCCCTAGTGCATAAATTATAAACAAACTCAAAAATCTTTACACTTGTTCTGACGCAGTCGACCAAAGTGATGGGAACTTATGATTATTCTAATGAAATATAAACTGCCTACGATCTAACAATCATAGATTTAGTTTATATAGTAACATAACTGAGAGGAGGAGAGTAAGTAAATATTATTTTATATTATGTCCAGAATTTTAAGTTTATCGCTCTTACTGCCGTAGATGCAAATTTATAGGTTGAAAATATATTTTCCGGTCCAATAAGAGTAGAATTTTTTTTCGTTTCCGTGAATTTTCTTCGGAGAAGAATTTATTATCTTTTATAGTTCGATATATGTTCAGTCGATTAATAAATTGTAATTATTTAGTTGTGATAGTATCCATCATTGTGTCACCAGCTAGAGGGGTTAAATAAAACTACTCTTAGCCCGAGAACATATATATTATGAAGTGAATTGGGCTCGAAGTATTTTGTTTCTAGTGAAAACACTCATGGGCCGAGGTACATACTAGGGCTGATTGATAACCGGCCGAAACGACGAACTTAAAAAAAAGGTAGGAAAAAAATGCATTATATTCTATCATCTATTCGAAACTAAAGCGCCAAATTTGAATTTATTCAGACTTATAAAATTTGTGTGATGGGACCTAGAACTTTCTCTGCCGTAAATTTTCTCAACAATGGAAATATACGAAATTCGTGCGGTGGTAAAGTTTTACGTTTTAATAGGGAAAATAGCAACCCAGATTGAAGTCAAGCTAGACAGTATTTTAAGTGTTACTGCTTCTGCTTTGAGTAAACCCTGAACTGATTTTAAACTTGGGAAACAGAGCCGCGAAGAGGTATGGCCATCCAAATGAAGTCACGAATCCGGACATGATCAAAAATATCCAATTAGTCGTTTTGAATGATAGGCGCTTAAAGTTGCGGCAGATAGCAGAGATGGTAAGCATTTCCTCTGAACGCGGTATTTTTTTAACATTTTATGCCAATATTATTTAATGCGTGATGGGTGCCACGTTTGCTCACTGTTCAGAAGCTACGTCGAGAAGACGATTCGTCAAAGTGTTTAGCGCTGTTTAAGCGCGATATTAACGAGTATTTGCGGTGTTATGTGACAGTACATGAAACATGGATACATCATTCTATACAAAAGAACAATCTAAGCAGCGGACTAAGAGCGGAAACCTACGCCAAGGAAAGCAAAAAATGTTTTGTCGGCCGGCAAAGTGATGGGGACTGTTTTATGGGATGCTCGAGTGATTATTTTAGTGCATTATTTGAAATGTGGAATAACAATAAATGGAGAGTATTATGCATGGTTGCTGCAAAAATTTTGTGCAGAAATCCGAATGAAACGGTCTGATTTAGCCAAAAAGAAAGCATTATTCCACCACGACAACGCACCTGTGCACTCATGAAGGGTTTCTGTTGCTAAGCTCCATGAATTGCGGTTCAAATTGTTACCGTATCCTCCTTATTCCCTAGATCTACCCCAGAGCGACTTTCCCTTATTCGCGAATACAAGAAATGGTTATGTGGCCGAAGATTTTCATCAAATGATGAAGTCGTTGTCGCCGTAGATGAGTACTTTGAGGGGTCAAAGAAAACATTTTATCAAACTGGTGTAACGGCATTGGGCTTCTCCTGACTGATTGAACTATCAATCACCCCTCTCACTCAATCTAAAAAGAGGAGATCTTTACACAATTAAATTAAATTCTATAAATTAAATCACCACTTCTTCAGCAATCACCACACTTTCTGGTAAATGGTCTGTTCCAGGTTTAGTCCGACTTTTAAATACATTTACTTAATGATGGTCTCTCCGTATTCACAATCAAGAATAATCTTAAATAAAATAATACAAGAAACGAACAATCGAATCGAACCCGTTTTGGATAATGTTAGTAAAAAGTGAGGGAACGAAGTCTTGTCATGGCAGTTGTCCGAGACTCCCTGCTGCAACCCGGATGAATCTTATTTCTATCGCTATTATATATTATCATCATCATATATTATGATTATCATCATCATTATCAGCCCTTATCCGTCCACTGCTGGACACAGGCCTCACTCAATGAACGCCAAGACGACCGACCTCCTGCTACTCGCATCCATCCCGTACCGGCTAGTGCACGGCGATCATCTTCCCACCAGGTGAACGGTCGACCAACACTTCGTAATGCTTTGTAGGAATGCGGCTTAAATATTAACGGCGAGTATATGTAATTAACACAGTTTTAGGAACACAAAAAATAGTTAAAACACCTATGCCAAAAACGACTAAAACACAAGGTGGCTGAATTAAAATTCACAAAAACACACTTTGCCATCAAACATTTTGAAACCCAAGCAGCGCGACTTTATAATATTATTAACATAGAACCTTACATTTACAGTCTCACATATATCGACTATCCACATGTTCTCTAATTGAACTACCAATTATACCTTATCATCCTAGCAGTTATTCAATACAGATCCCAAGAAGAAAATCGTAGGGTTGGGGTGTCGGATAGGTTATGTAAATATCAGGCACGCATGCATAACGATAGACACCAGACGCAAGCAAAGACCTATATACACACACACACACACACACACACACACACACACACACACACACACACACACACACACACACACACACACACACACACACACACACACAC
>JAFELO010000132.1:18630-61202 GCA_017140195.1 Eumaeus atala
CACACACACACACGCATACATATATTTATATATAAACACACACACACACATACATACACACACACACACACACACACACAAACACAATTCTATTAGTGTTAAATAATTGTTATTATTGTTAAATAAATTTTATATTGGTATGCTTAGCAGTTATGATTGAGTAAAAAACAATTGTATTGCTATGGAAGTTGCTGGCACAAGTGTTATATACTTAAAAAGAACTATAAAACGTTTGTATATTTGCTTATTTGTTCATTAATAAACCATTCTTATGTTATTGATCGTGGATTCTATAAATCCAGCTTCAGAATGTTGCCGTTTGGAAAGCCGTTAGTTAAATGGAACGTTAACTCGATAAGCACTTATTTGTGGGAAAATTCTAGATACTTATTATTCGTATGATGCTGATGTTATCTACCAACTTTAGGGTTACACGGCATAAAAGAAAAATGGAACCCTTATATTAATCACCTTGTTGTTCGATTTTCAGTCTTTTTGTCCACTTGTATGTCTTTAATTTTTCACTATGAGACACATTTCAAATACTAAGAGCAGATCTCGGTATTAGAAGACAGACCAGCGCAACACCAGCCCCACAGAGGGCTTGTGCCACACCACACGACAACACCACCAACCTCGAGACAGTACTTCGGGGTAAGGTTTCCAATGTTGCTCCATATCATGTGCGACATCATGTACCTAACAAGACATAGCCCATTTGGTTCAAATGGCTTTGCCCAAGATGTCTAAAATCTGGGCTACTAGAGAAATACATCCCGTTTAGTCTACAAGTTTCGTAATATTGTGAATAATATAACGAACCTTATAATATTATTCACAATGTTACGAGCCTCAACATATAATAATTTCATAATTATAATGCTATTATAGCACTAATAATGCACGAACCGAAATGAAATTTGGGAAACATATAAACTACATTGTTGTGTTGGCGTGTTGGCCGAATCGTTGGAGTTTGCAGGAAATTTTGCACAGACTAAATGAAACCTCCCTACGTATTCGCCTTAGAATGAATTTGGATAAGACAAAGATTATGTTCAGCGAAGACGTTGTTCCCTGGGCCAGTCAACGTCGATGGTACTATTCTCGGAGCCGTAGACGAATACGTCTACCTCGGGCAACTACTACAACTAGGTAGACTAATTGTAGTAGTTCCCCGAGGTAGGGAGGTAGGGTTGGGCTGCATTTCGAAAACTTCGTCACATTCTCACGTCGGCTATACCGCAGGGCTTGAAAATTTCGTCACATTCTCACGTCGGCTATACCGCAGGGCTTGAAAACTTCGTCACATTCTCACGTCGCCTATACCGCAGGGCTTGAAAACAAAAGTCTTCAACCAATGCGTTCTCCCCGTGATGATCAATGGGGCCGTAACATGGTCTCTTAATTTAGGACTGGTCAACAAGTTTGCAGTGACTCAACGGGCTATTTAACGTGCTATGTTGGGTGTTTCTTTGTCCGACAGAATTCGTAGCGTAGTCATAAGGCAGAGATAGCTCTCTTCCTTCCGATATACGCGACGAATAAGATCGCTGAAGTATTGACTTAGAACAGTATTTTTTTTGTGAACCGATACCCAATTAAGCTTGATAAAATAGTTCACAAACAGACAAACAAACACCTTTTCGGGGACTGTTTGAATATTTATAGATTCTGTGTGTTGCGGTTCCAACTGCGAAATAATTAAACGTAGGAACCATTTTTTTTGGTCACTTTTTTTTTTCTAATTATTTCAGATTGTAATCTATCATCATCGTCGTCATTATCGGCCCTTATCGGTTCATCGCTGGACCTCCTTGAATGAACGCCAAGACGACCGATCTCCTGCTACTCGCATCCATCCCAGAAAGGCTACTACGCAGATCGTCTCCCCACCTGGTGATATAGTGTTAAGGGGCTCATGATGCCTCCGAAATTTTACTCTGCGTTGCTAATCCTTATATAGAACATGCAGTTGTTCATAGTCAGGTAGACCATCAGCGGCTTTCATGGAACATTGTACTTCCTTTAATAAGAACTTTTTTACATAATCCTACAAGGGGATTATAATTATTACCCATTTCAATATACTAGCATTAAGTATCATGAATTGAACATAAACAAAATGAATGTAACAAAAAGCAATCACGAACGGTGCATAAGGCATTGCTGGTTATATAAAATGCCTCTGATTACTCGTATGATAGTATAGTCTCGTCTTAATAGCAATAATAAAAAAAATATGTTTTAATAGGAAAACAAGAAATCGGAGCGTTTTTACAACTACCGGATCCCATGAACATCCACATAATTACTATGCCGATGCGGTGCCCTCCTTACCCCATCAATGGGCCATCGGCTACTCACAAACCACACGAAACGCGACACTGAAGGTGTCACTTTAGGTGGTATTAGGTGAGCGAGAGGTACCTCCCCGGTCGTGCCGGCCCAATTCCGTTGCATAGGAGAATGCAGTGTCACTATACATGGCACTACCTTTTTTTTGTTGACGCGGGAAAATGCATTTCCGCGCTTTCACCGGCCCTGTATATGTTCCATTCACGCGAAAACTAGAAAACAGATTTAGATGAAATTCTCCACAAACTATATTATAGTATATATTTAATGACATAAAAGTAACTTTTCATCTCGAAGTATTTGATGCTTCTCTTGGGATAAATATCATGAGGTTGAAGGTGCAGGCCACAATAACATAATTAAATTTATACATGGCTAAATTCTTAAATAATAGTCAAACGTATGTGAATTACATCTTTTAAGAATATTTTCGCTCCCAATTCATAAGAATACGATGGCATCATCTTTCAAATAATGAAGTAACGCAATTTCCTGAGACTATAAAAGAAAATGAGTATAAGCACACCCGATGAATGTAAAAAACAACAAATTGTTTTTGTAAGGAAAAAGATAAATTTGAACCTGATTAATATCAGTAAAATACGCTGAACAATATGAGCGTAGACTTTTTTAATCCATATTCCTGTCTGTACATATAAATATATGTACAGACGATATATATATATATATATATATATATATATATATATGTTTTTATATTTTTAAGGGTTGTATTTATTTCCGCTTTGAAATTAAGTGGAATTTTTATTGTAGTAAAAAAAAAAGTTACTTCACGTCTATTATCCCCGAAGAGGTAGGCAGAGGCGTGCTAGTATATCCACAACTCGTAAGTAACAATAGTAGATATATTAGAACACCCACGTTAGCCACTGTACTGGGGCCCCTGATGTCATAGATGGCAAGCAAATGGCCACTTCGTTCATATTTTAATCCCGTACAATGTAATGTATGATCAGAATAATCTGAATAACATTGGCTAAAAGTTGCTCGACCAGGCGATCGAACCCAAAACCCCACGAGGTAGTAGGCAATTGCACATATAAGCACTACCGGCTCATCCTTTTGGACATCTCCAGAGCATTCGATAATGCATGGTGGCCAGTGATACTGTTAAAAGCAAATGCTACCGGCACCTCTCCGAAGATCTATCAGACTCTGGTAAGTTATTTCTATAACCGTTATGAAGAATTTATAGTTGGCCACCGCACGCTTTGGAAGGTTTCCACAATGGGATGTCCCCAGGGCTCGGTATTGGGCCGCACACTATGGAAACTCCTCCTGGACGATATCCTTATATTGCTGAGACCTGAACCGGACGTGTAAGTTTTTTGGCATACGCAGACGATTTGACGCATGCGATCGAGGCACCGTCGCGCGCCTTTAGCGAACAGAAATGTTCCACGATCTTGAACAGTTTATCGCATTGGTGGACCCGTAATTGGCTGATATTTTCCGCAGCCAAGTCGCAGACTATGACAATTCAGGGTCGTTTTAAAAGCGGACCGACCATCTGGACCAATGGTGCCTCGATCGCGAGTGTATCTGTGACTGTGACCAAGGTGCTTGGGGTACACATAGACGATGCTAGATCTGTTGCGCTGCATGTGGTTCTGATGGGCGAGAACGCCGCCAGCTCTTTCGGGAAGGTGTCACGTGTCTTTTCCTCCTCGTGATGTGTGGAGTACCGGGCACTAAAGTTCCTGTACCACGGGACTTATGTTGCGATCCTCATATGTGCTGCAGCGCTTTGGTGTTGACGCTCTCACTTGTTAGTTGTACGTAGTGCATTATTACGCACCTAAAGACCAGCTTTGAATTTATTGACGAAGGCCAACAGGTCATGCAGCAGTGCGGCGATACCATTATTGGCCGGCGTTCAGCCTGTCGATCTGGAGATTCTTCGAGCGGAACGCGTGCAGCAGGAGTGCGGGAGGCTGAAGGGTAAAGAGCTCAAGTAAAAGAACAGTGTCATCGCGGACGATGTCATCTCCACTCGGCAGTCACGCTGAGTCACGTGTGCCGACGGGAGGGAGCTGTACTGCTCCTTTCCAGAAGTTAAAACTCGTCTGGCATATCAATGTGTGGAACCTGAATACGTTATTTCGCAAATATTAACAGGGCACGGGTGATTTAGGGGTCGCCTGCACAGGATGGCGTTATGTGACCTGACATCATGTCCAGACCATGTACTATGGGAATGTGACTTATACAAAGCGAGCGAAATGTCATGTTGGACGGCATCCAACGGAAATGTTATTTGAAAAAAAAAAATGCATTTATTAGTGAAGAAACAAACATTATAGTATTTTACTCGTCTCTATTGAAATAACTCTAAATTATGAATAGGAAAATCCGGCACAGAACAGAGAGACAGACCTTTTAAAATGTGTTCCTATTTTGTATTTTGGTGTTTAAATATAAAAACGCTAACTATCTTTGTAAAGCTCACCCTGACTTTAGAGCGCAGCCGGTCCATAGTCGGACTCCACCATTCGTCCGAGGTATCTTTTGGCAGTTTGCGTAAGAATTTCGCTAAACTGCTTGGCAAGGTCATTTGCTAATTTCCTGGAGTCTAGTTTACCCATTCGCAAACATAGCGTCGATCGAAAGTAGGCCCAATCTACCCTATCGCGAAAGGCTAGTCTGAAGGATGGTTCTTCCGTCAACGTAGGTCTTGGTACCCTGCTACACATCTGATATGTAATTAGCTGATGGTCGCTGAAGCTAACACCCTCGTGTACGCGCCACTCTGATATCGGTACTCCTCTTGTCGTGAGTGTCAGATCCACATTAGAATAACCATTTGGTCCGTTGAATGTTGGAGGCTGGTCTTGCTTGTTGTGAATGAATAGACCTCTGCTCAATATGAAGCCCTCCATTTGGGTCTTCCTATTGGTTATGGTACTGGCGACGCTCACAAAACCAGGGTGGTGAATGCGCATTGCTGTCTATACCAATCAGTATAGGCTGTCCAGTCAGGTGATCCAGAACATGACTTAGGTGTTCGAGATGTCGCGCTATGTCATGTGTACACTGAAAGTACGCTGAGGTCATGATAACGACAGTAAAATTAGCTATTATAAACATTTTCATATGGGGGTACATCTCTTCCATCTGCGGAAGAGTTGGCGAACCCTTCGAAAAGCGTACCCAGATCTTTTCTTTTCGCTCGACGATCACACATAAGATTCCGATGAAGCTGTATTGGGCCTCTCTTTGCTCTCAGATCTTAAGTAAAAAAAAAATAACGCACTTAAAAAAAATTGTTTTTGATGGGAACTGCCGATGAAAGTGAAAACATAAATTTGTTTATTTTTCACGATGTATATTAAGAATGAAGTGCGAATTTACTGAAACTACTTTGATAGTTTATTAAACTAGATATTTGTTATTGCAAATTTTAATCAAAGCGGACACAACTTTTTAAGACAGAATTGTGTATTTATAATTCAAGTTTGCGGACACAGATGTCTAACATCAAATAACAACAAAAAATATTATATAATAACTACAGGAATTTAAAAAAAACTTTGAACACAATCCAGCAAACACACTCTAATTACTAAGTTAGTAGAGA
Source organism: Eumaeus atala (assembly GCA_017140195.1). Classification (NCBI taxonomy): domain Eukaryota; kingdom Metazoa; phylum Arthropoda; class Insecta; order Lepidoptera; family Lycaenidae; genus Eumaeus; species Eumaeus atala. The sequence continues at coordinate 24,587 of JAFELO010000132.1, forward strand.
CAGTATATGGAACGCTCGAGTTTAATAAGACCACACAAATGTTAGCTAGAAGTTGTACGATGGCTCACAATTAAATTTACTTAGTTGTCACAGTATAGAGTAGTGTACATTGTTATAAACTTTGAAATAGAATATTTTCTCAACCATAGTTATTAATAATATGATTACATATATACATGAGTGGGATTCAAGGCAAAAACGTCTAGAACTTGCTGCAGTTGGCTCTACTTTGGGCTCCAGTCAAAACTTAGACGGTTACCCCGATGTACCTATACAGGTTATTTATTAAAATACTTTTTTGCTAGACTGGACGGGAACAATGCCGTGCCATCAGATCGAGTATTTGATCACTCTTGTATTTGAATAGATTCGTAAAAGTAACGAAGCGGTTTCTGTTGTAGACAGAAAAGCGGTAATCCAACGTTATATACACTTATCACATCTCTTGGACAAGTGAATACAAAATATTCAAGAGCCTGGTCAAGCCTATGGTACTACCATTTGTATTAAATACACAAACCAAAAAATAGAGAACAATAAACTTGACAGCTCAGCTACGACTTCACACCACCAGAAATAGGCGAAAAAAATGATTCTCGATTTTCCGGTCTGATTTAATGGCTAATAGGCAATGGCCTATCAATATATTAATACTACATATTGTATTAACCCTGCTTTGCGTTGCGCAGACGGATAAAAAAAGGATGCCGAGAATAACGATAAAGTACATTCACGCGTCTGATTGCCTAAATTCAGTTCATTAGTAAATGTAAACTTTGGCCAACGTTAGTAGTAATTGTGCTACCAGCCACGCCTTTATGGTATCTAGCTAATCAGCGAATGTTGAAGTTACTTCGTATTACAGTTGTTTGTTCAAAGTGGCGCTTAAGTTAACTATATTCATGGTTTGGTACAAAAGTTTGAATCTAATTAAACCTTATGAGGAATGGTACAAGTCCATAGTGGGACTATGCACTTGTAACTCAATACAATATTTACTTGTTTCCTTTTAAATCCTAGTGAAGATCTCGTTGCAATTAAAGCTAATGAATACCAATCATGTTTGACTTACATAATTTTTCGCCGGAATAGCTGGATCAAGTACACTGCATTAAACATGCCTGTAGTGATTAAAAGGCTTTTAGGGCGGAGACCGCGTCAAGGCAAACGTAGCGTGGGACGCTCTCTTGCTAGGTGGCGAGACGACCTACACCGGGCGGCGGGAAACCGTTGGATGAGGAGAGCCAAATATTGGGCTCAATGGCACGCCTTGGGAGAGGCCTATGTCCAGCTGTGAACTAACGTCGCCTGAATAGAGAATGGTTAAACTACGCTAAAACAACTTGTAACGCAGGCTTATATTTTTTATTTTGTTGTTATGCTTATAAAATGTTATGAACCTGTGAGTCATGTCCCTTTTTTACTTCTATATAATATTTATAATAAAAGGCAAAAAAATGCTTATTTATATATCACAGCCAAAACTACTGTATGGGTTTATCATACTTTAAATTTGGTACGGGGGCTCTTTTCATGATGTAGGTGAACACCGTGAAATGGTTTAAAATTTTTACCCCTAAGTAGGGGAAATAGGGATGTGAAATTTACATGGAACGTAACTAAGTCGCTAGGGTAAAACCGCGGAACGTTGCTAGTGATAATATATAAATTCTGGTGTCATGACGTTTGTATAGAAAAGTCTTCCAAGCCACTACATTGGTTTTGAAGAATTCGATAAAAAAATCTCTGTTTGACTTCAAAGCTAACCTGTTTTGATTATAACAACCAGCCAAAACAGCACACTTTTTTATCATAATTATTATGTCATGTTTTATGGTAAAAGAAAATGTTATATCTTTTGTTACTATAAGACATGTAGGGTGACGCTCATGGCGTTATTGCGGTCGACAGGGTGACACAGCCCCCTATTTCCCAAATAATGATAGGATGCAGGTGTGATATCAGGTGTTACTAATATTATAAACTCATCATAACACCTCCACTTAAAGGATGACAAGCCCAATAGAACCGACATCAATATTAGAAAGGTATACATATTCGGAAATTCAGGAAATGTAAATGCACATTCATGTGTTATCCGATGAGATGTGATGTGGTTCAGTTTCCATAGTCAAATATAAATTTAACAGATGCCATTTCCCACTAACGTCGAAGTGTCACGGTTCTGTCAGCAGCATATTCGGCTTACGATCGGATACTCTTAGTATTAGAGGCTCTTGGGGTAGTTATGGAGGTAATGAAAGAGGTAAAACCTAAGAGAAAAGAGGGATCACAAAACTAATTTTATCAGAAGAAAATGACAGCACCGCTTACTGCGAGTTGCTGCATTGGAAACCAGCTGGGCCAGCACGACTAGAAAGGTACGTTCCTGGCTGCCTTTTATCAACGGGCTAAGAGCGAGTTCAAACAAGGAACCAAATTAATCAATTTTATATTGTTAGAATATCTTATTAAATGTTGTTGAATAGTAATATGATAACATCGACCCAAAGCCAATGAGTCTGCGGGGCACAACTAGCTACACGTAATTAAAGTGTGATAACATGACCCAGGGGAAACAAGACAAAGGCTATAAAGAATTTTATGAACACCGCCAACAATGAGTCCTTTAATACGACCTATGTCACTATAATTATCATTGGTCGAGACTCGGAAAAATTAACCCCCGTTACAAAGTAACGCTTTATTTTTTAATGTGTGAGGAATAAGCGCAGCCAAATAGGGTCGGTGCCACCGTAAAAGCACACGTCGCAAAGTTGTCGCGTTTTGTATAATTTGGTTGCGTCATGTAGGTAAAGCATTTTAATGCCATTTCCAACCATTTTCAACCATGGGGATTTTAAACGTCGGTTTTCAGCAAATGGCATAAGGGTCAATTACGTTTTATCCCTAATTAAACCCCTCGTATTAAGGGATAGTGCACTGCTGCGTTACTGCCGAATCGGCAAGACACGAGCCAGGAGGGACATCGTTGCTGCCTCGATTAGTGCGGTTTGTGAGTAGCTGGTGGCCAATAGGAGGGAAGAATTAAAGGACGCGAGCGTATCTGCATAGCATTTGTCTGTATGTTTATAAGTGTCGGTAGTCCTCGGAAGACTCACAACTGATCGCTTGTCCCTCTATAATGAATTTAGAAACATCTCATTCTTCCACTCAATCTTTATTGCCCTAAAACACAAACGACACGATAAATCTAACCCTGTCTTTCTCCAAGTATAGATATAAAAAAGCTCAAAGGAAAAACAGAATGCGCCAAAACAAAAGACACTTGAACACACAACTTCAACAAAGCAAATTATGCCATAGTATTCGTCTGTACAGATCTGCAACTTATGGCTCATGCTCGTATACGTAGGTGGTAGATAGAAATGTCAAATGAGGTCAAAGTTTTAAATATTTTACTTTAAATGCGAAAAAACGGAAAAGTTCTTTCTTTGTCCGCGATAAACGTGGAAACTATTAAATCGCCGATGCATGACGTTACTTTTCGATGCGGAATCGTCTGCAGGTATTTTTATTTCCTGTTCTATAACTTTACTGAAACTTTCATTTCCTTTTTAAAAATTTATTAATATAGGCCTTTGTTTCTACCATAAAACAAAAGACAAGCTTATATTGTTCGTTTTCTTTTATTTGTGATTAGAGCTTCCCTAGACAGCTAGTGTCTAAGTATAAAAAATGTAACTCATATGTTACTTTTAAGAGGTATCGGAATTAATCCGGCACGACCGGGGAGGTGCCTCTCGCTCACACGAAACAGGAGTTAGGTGACACTTTCGGTGTCAGGTGTAGTGTGGTTTGTAAGTAGCCGGTGGCTCATTGGGATGGAGGAGGAAAGGAGCGTAACGCGTCGTTATAGTAATTATGCGGATATTCATGATTTCGATTGCTCGCTTGCCCCCCTAGAAAATAAAAAAACGATGTATACGATATATTTGAAGAGCAAATTATTTTTTTGAGGGTTACTTTTTATAGTCATGGCGGGTTCGTTGTAAATAACATTAAATTGTAGAACATAACAAATGACATCTTCAGCGTCACGTTTAGGGCGGTTTGTGGGTAGTCGGTGGCCCGCATACGCATAGGCATAGTAATTATATGGATGTTCATGAACGTCAGTAGTCGTAAAAAGGCTCGGCTTTGATTGCTCGTTTGCCCTTCTATTCCATATCAAAACCCGGCTAAATGATTTTTTAATATTGGAGTAGTAAAGGAAGACAGTCTGTACAGAAATTATGAAAATTAAAGAGCAAAGTTTTTATAATAAAACATGTGAGAAGTTCTTTATAATTTTATTCCGTAATTAATAGGGAGACATGAAAGAACCCTTTACATACAATATAGGATTTTAGCATTGGTTAATAATTACAAAAAATAACGACTAGCTAACAAAAAACCGGGACTAAATGAATAGTTAATTCTGTACACTTTTATCATGCGTTCACCTGTGTTTAATTACAAACCCAACTCTACTGATGTTTTACCCAACTGTGTCAAATGGAGGGTAATCCTCCTAAGCTTGTTTTCCCAGCGTATTCAAATGATTTGTTCAATACTACGGCCCCTATATTTTAATGATTTTAGTATCCACATGTTAAAATCGACGCCTTTCCACATATCAAGATTCTTCTTAGTAACACGAGTGTCAAACGATATCGACATCAAAATATTTCTTTATGTATTTAAGGCAGTGAAAAGAGCATTACAGGAGTCTTCCAATAACTACCAACATCCATGAACATCCACATAATTACTATGCCGATGCATTGCCCTCCATCCTCCCAATGGGCCACCGGCTACTCACAAACCACATGAAACATGACACTGAAGATGTCAATTTGTTATGTTTTTCAATTTAATGTTATTTACATCGAATCCCCGACGACTATAAAAAATAATCCTCTTGATTATATTGTTATTGTTATTGAAATATATTGTTATTGTTATTGAAATATATCGTATACACAGTTTTCTCTTATTTTATAGCGGGAAAATGAGCAATCGAAACCTTTTTACCGTGTATATCCGCATGATTACTATGCCGATCCCTTACGCACCTCCATCACAATGAGCCACCGGCTACTCCCAAATCGTACAACACATGACACCGAAAGTGTCACCTAACGTTGTTTCACGTGAGCAAGAGGTACCTCTCTGGTTGTGCCAGCCTAATTCCACTACCACTTAAATGTAATATATCAGTAATATTTTTTTATAGTCAGACTCTACTGTCTAGGGAAGCCCTAATCACTAATAAAAGGAAACGAACAATCAAAGCTTGTCTTTTTGAAGAAAGGCCTATGTTTATAAATTTGTAAAAAAAAAGAAAAAAAAAATATTATAAAACAAGATATTATAATACCTGCAGAGGATTTCGAATCAAAAAGTAACGTCATGCATCGGCGATTTAATAGTTTAATTAGTTTAACTAATAAAGAACTTTCACGTTTTTTTCGCATTTGTTGTAAAATATTTAAAACTTTGACCTCATTTAACAGTTCCAACCATCTGCGTGTAGGAGCATGAATAAGCGATAAGTTGCAGAGCTGTACAGGCGAATACTATGACATGCTTTGTTTTATTGAAGTCGTGTGTTCAAATGTCTTTTGTTTTTCCACTTTCTGTTATTCCTTTGATCTTTTTTGGAGTCTTTTTTTACATAAAAAAGACATTACTTCTATATTTTGAGGAAGGCAGGGTTGGATTTATTTTATTACTTTGTTTGTGTTTTAGAGGAATATTGATTGAGTGGAGGAATGATTTGTATTTAAATGTGTTATAGAAGAACTAACGAGAAGTTGTGGGTCTTCCGATTACTACCGACACTCATAAACACCCACACAATTGTCATGCGGATATGCTATCGTCCTTTCCTTCTTCCCTCCTATGGGCCACCAACTACTCACAAACCGCACAAAACCAGATAACAAAGATATCCCTCCTGGCTCGTGTCATGACATTTCGGTCGGTAATGAACATAAAATTCTAATTCCGATGTTTTTCGCGATTGTATACGAGATAAAATTTTATTTTGTTCCCGCAAATATGGAATTCGGTAGAGAAATAATGTTGTTATTAAATGATAATTACTTATTCGTTTTGCATGTTACGAATATATTTTATACGGTGCAGGGTTTGATGATAATTCGTTGATTACATCTTAAGTAGTTGCAAACAAAATGAAAACATCCAGCAATTTAATATGCATTGTCGAATATTACGTTATAATTAGATAAACAAATTAATTACCATTAATTTGTTTACTATGTACATTTATATGGCTTTATAAGTTTGCTTATTTATAATGAACAATTTTAGCAAATAGTGCAATATTGTGTACTCATGGAGCCGTTGTTAATATGTGAATCATGACGTAAATTCAGAGAATGCTTTTCATTGTAGGATTGTGTTTTCCTTGGTGATTCCTTCTCTTAATCATATGGTTCCGAACCGACGGTAACTATAATAAACTATTGATCACTAGACTAAATTTTATTTCTACTTTCGACTCTGGTCCCAGGTATCAGCATTATGAATGAAAGATGAAATTAAATACTGCATCTGCTTTATTATTCAGTAATTGATGCGCTTGGAAGGTTTCGTTCATTGTTTAATATTAAAATTTAATATTAATTGATTATATATGTCCAATTTAGATTAAGTTTATACATTTAAATCACATATAAGAATGTTATTTACACATTTTTAATATATGTAAAGCTCTTTTTATTATTTTTATCTAAGAAACGCAAACAATGTCTCAATAACTAGTTAGAATACAAAATTCCAAACAGTCAAAACAAAATTAAAGAAAAGTATATGTTCGTTGGAATGCGCTAATCTGAAACTAAAGGTCGGGTATGAAAAAAATACTTTTGTTTATGAACCTTACACTCGTGAGGAAGGCTATAGGTTTCATAAAACTACGTTGCAGTCGTTTTATCGCTGTTCAAAGTGGACAGTCAAGAAATCTAAAATGTTAATGCCGCATCAGTCGATTAGATATTTTATTATAAGTTAATTCGCCAGATTGGGATCCGCTCAAAATTTTGCCGTATGGCGTATATATATATATATATATATATATATATATATATATATATATGAATGTTAGATTATATCAGAATCCGCGATTATATCAGAAGAAAAAACACAATTCTCACACTGGGTATAGGAGAATTGAAAAAATATTTTAAGATAACCATATCTTTATCTTAACATCGTAATAAATTAACACTGTAATTTTTATGATAATTTCTAAGATGTCGGTTTAACAATAAAATTATATAACAATCTAAAACATATCTCGAAAGGCCGGCAACGCATCTCGCAGATCTCAGCTCGCAGATGTAATGTAAAGTATGTCTTGTGGTGTCGCGTAATTCTATTGGTGATACGGGTGATCACTTACTTTCAATAGGGCCACTATTACTCGTTTGCCTTTTATGCTACGAAAATCTCTATCTTTATCTATCGGACCTCTATCTAATTATTTTACGTTTCATTTTACGTCACTTACTTGTTCATGTTACACTAAAATAGGTAAACAGGACTGCTTCGTTATTTAATTATCATTTATTTAATTGTTGATAAGCCGTTCAGACAGTTTGATTATGATAATGTCTTTCGGCTCCGGTAAATAGAAATTATTAGAACCCGATAATTTATCAGTTTCCTGTATAAATATTTTTTATAGAATATAAGGGGCAAAAGAGCAATCCGAACCTTTTTACGACTGCTAATACCCATGAACAACCACATAATCACTATGCCGATGTGTTTCCCTCTTTAACCGCCCCCCAGGACCCCCGTGGACGACCGGTTACTCACAAACCACACGAAGCGCCACACTGAGGATGTCACTTTACGGCGGTATTACGTGACTGACAGGTACCTCCCCGGTCGTGCCGGCCCAGTTGCGTTGCTTAGGAGGATGTAATGTCATGCACCATGCATGGCACTATCTCCTCCTATGCTGCATGGCATAACCTCAACCTAGTGGAAAAATAATAATTCTAAATATAATAATAATTATATAGTTTTACACGCACAAGAATTCTTTAATATGCTATCAAAATCCATATTAACACTGCCCTATAAAAGCCTGCAAAATAGAGATGGGATTAATAGTCCACGGCATAACAGGAGAAAGCTTTTACCCCGAAGACAAACAAGGGACGCGGATCCTTCTTAACGTTAGCAAAGAGCAAATCCTACTTATTACAATGCAGACGTTTATGAACTTATTTGCTTGCGGTTCAGTTGAAAGCTAGAGGTCCATTATTATTTTTTTTGCGAACTGTACTTAGATTTTTCTTGCAATAATTTTTATTTTATCTTCCTTTAAATTGTAAAAAATTAAATTCTAAAATTATTTTTAAGTGTAGAATATTTATAATTAGTCTATATGTGTATACATACACATCTCTTCGTGCCTCTAAATGGGGGAAGCATAGGCTTTCCCCATTTAGAGGCACATGCTGATGACGATGGACATAGGTCCAGCAATGGAAGTCGTCCGGCTGATAGTGAAGTCGATGTTCATCATGATTCTTTTCGTTCCACTTGGGAATTGGCGTGTATGTGTCATTGACGTGCATGTGTCATTGGCGTGTATGTGTCATTGACGTGTATGTGTCATTGGCGTGTATGTGTCATTGACGTGTATGTGTCATTGGCGTGTATGTGTCATTGACGTGTATGTGTCATTGACGTGTATGTGTCATTGGCGTGTACGTGTCATTGACGTTATCGTCGTCTATTTCGAATTGAGTAAGACATTTTATTTAATAATGTATTCTGGAAAAACTTTTTTAATCAGTCGCTTTAGTAATAGTGACACAATGATGTCTGTGGACTTTCACACCATATTAACATAGCCTTGTGCTAATTACCGTAAAACCTTGCGTTGCAGGTACACACAACGGAAATATATTTAAGTTAATATTTATATAAATTTAAGAAATTTTATGTACTTAAGTTTTTGTTATATAAATACATTTAATCCTCGACCAAGGCACACGGGGACTAACCGCCACGTTACCAAATGTGCCAGCCCATCGTCTGTAAAAAAAATATCTACCTCCCTTTTGTCTGCTTTAAAATGTCGCATTAAGATAATATATGAACGAAACTTAATGTCTTTTAGTCCTATGCCATTATTAATGTCAAAATTCGGTAATTAAAATTCATGACGTGTTTTTAAATTACGGTCATGTCAGTTTGTTGAAACGGGCCAGGATCTTTATCAAAGGCACTGCCGCTTTGTAACACGTATCTGACTTTCGAAGCTTCGAATAAATGGTCTCGCTTAATGGTTGGATATTTATTTCAACAAACGATCGACGTATTATTTAAGTGTATAATTTTTATGTAACCAAAGGCGATGTTATGTTAGAAATGGTAATAAAGTTAATGTTATGTATATACCTAATCGAATTTCGGGATATTTTGGAAATGTGCTTATTTATTAATTGAGCTGTTTGTATATCAAATAGTTGACCCGTGCCCGTTTCGTCCATTGATTGCTTTTGTGATGCAATTATTTTGTGTAATAATATAACAGAGTTTCATCAGTTTAATTCATTTACTACGGCATTACACCTAGTCCAGCGGTGGACGACATCTGGCTGATGATGATGATGATACTCGACAAAGACTTGTTTTACCATCATGAACGGTGGTTTGTATTCCGATTTTTACCAAAATTTTACTCATTTTCTTCAAGAAGCAGCTCAGAACATTGCATCGTTCATCGTAATTCTCGAAAACAATGTTCAAGCAAGTTAATTCTATCAGGGATTCCCTTTCACTAACTTTGCAGTTACGGGAGATAATGTGCGTCGTATAATAATATGCGTCGTATAATAATATGCGTCGTATAATAATATGCGTCGTATAATAAAAGAATTGTCAACAATCATCATGATCACTATCATCAGCCGGACGACGTCCACGGCTAGACAGAGGTCTCCCCCGTACAACGCCATATTTTCAAAATTATTTGATGTCACATTGTGATTTATGAATAATCCGATACATCCTTAAGCCCTAGATAAGGTCTAATTCTAGTAAAGTTTAGTATAAAAATCTACTTACGGCTACGAAAACGGATTAACAGAAGATTACAAGCATTTATATTGCTGGATGCAGATTACTATTAAAATTTCCAGTAGCTCTCCAATACTTTAATTGTAGCCAACAAAACTGGTTTACTAACTTTAATCGATACAAATGATTAATATATATTAGCCGTGAAACCGAAATTTGCAGTTTACTTTAACTTAAATATCAGTTGTCCTTAGTATTTCAAAATTACATACTCGCAAGTCTAGAATATCAAATTTTCGTACAACATTTGAGAGCAGGCATGCCCGTACTCTCAATTATTTGTCGCTCACATATAAGTTATATTCGACGACTGTCGGTCACTGGTGACCCCCACGGCACATTTAACTTAAATATTAAAAGTGATGTTTATGCTGTCACATTTTGTGCGGTTTGTGAATAGCTGATGGTTCATAAGTAGGGATGGGGTAAAGACATGTACATGTGGATGTTAATTGGTGACAGTAAATACCAAATGGCTTCGATTGCTAGTTTGTAACCCTGTGCTATATAAAAATATATGCATTTTTATATATGAAAGCTTAGTATAATTAGCTCAGCATAATTTGGTTTAATCACTTTATACTTTGTAATACAATAGGCTAAAAATTTTAAGATTAAATCCGCAGTTATCGAAGGACAGCTACATTTCAGCGGAGCACGGCAAAGAGGCCCCTCCCTCTATGCTCTCGTCTTTTATCCTAGTCTAACGTGCATCTTTTGTCCCCGTATATCTTGATGTTGCCAACACCGAAATAACGCCGTCAATATTTTGGTGTTGCCGACATATTATAGAGTGTGACATCACTACAATTACTAATTTGGTAGGACATCGACTTGCCATCATCTGATAACTTCAATAAAAATCAAACAGAACTGGCACTGAGCTAAATTTGTAAGAAAATAGAATAAAACTGTGAACATAAGACGGTAAGTTTTATTCTTACGTCCGTGTGTCCCACCTGGAACTATTTCGCACCTGTTACCTCAGCTCACTTACAGACATAGTTTATTCTTAAGCCGTCATCAGAGTTACGACCACCCATTTTGAAAATTCTTGGTTTATTTTTTCAATGCACTATTTCATAGAATCATGTACAATATAAGACGCTAATACAGGACTTTGTGTAAAAAGAAACATACATACTCAATTTTTAGATTTACGTTCAAAAATAAAAATGAGATCCTTTTACTAATTTACCGATTTCCGTTTGTACGTCTATCCGTCTATCTATCACCAGACTATATATCCATCCCGAACAGTGATAACTAGACAGATGAAAGTTTCAGATATAATATATTTATGTTGCATTTATAACAAAAAATATGAACAATGTTAATACATTAATTATTTAAAGATCATGTAAGGAATCCTTCGTGTGTGTGTCCGACTTACCCTTGGCCGGTTTCGACACTGTGTACAATGAGCTTCAAGATTTGGTTTTTGATACGAAACTTATAAAATGTACAGCAATAAAACTAGATGAACGACGAACGCGACCATGCATGTTCAAAAACATGACAAAGAAAGTAACTTCCAAGAAAAAGATAGCGTTTGCTCTCTACGTAATTTTTCATTATAAACTTTGTCATATATATTTCTTCCTTTATGACTAAATGATTGGCAGATTTAATTGTAATTCTAATAAAAGAATAATATGTAGTACATGTATTAAGTATAATAATATATAGTCTATCAGCCAGGCGCACATTTTGTCGATAGCTTCCTTCCATTCAATATCTCGTGCAGTGCTTCAGAGTTTATGAAGTGTCGTAAGCGTCAATTTTGCCACGGGGGACGTGGATTGATTGTTTATTGTCATTTCTTCTCTAATGAAAACATGTCATATTACAGACATTAAATATCAATCAATTATGTCAGCTGATCCCACTGTTGACCGAAGAGGCATTGTACAAGATAACGACTGGAAGGAAATTGACTGTTATAATCTGTTGCCGGGTCACGACCAAAAATTAATAATAATTTAAATTAATTTTATATATTATTGAGACTATATAACGGATTCTATCGCGTTTCTTAAGATTTGATTGTGGAAAGAGACATCATCACCGTAATGAAAGAATGTATCAAAATCCTTTTGCTATCCTGTAATAAAAATAAATCCTAAAATATATTTGAGGTATAAATAATAAATAGAAGATCTATAATTATTATAAAATGAATATTAAATTATAAAACACAAATTATAAACTTAGTAATTATAGTTACAAGTTGTTAGAAAATTAATATATATTTTAATTAATAAACGAATACATAAATAAGCTGAAAAGAAACGGAATTGAAATGCCGAAAATTAAGAAAAAATATTAAACGCTGAAAATAAAATGTTGGGACTGATTCTATTGTGGCTCTCGGAAGCAGAAATTAATTTTATAATTATAATCAAATAAATTGGTACAATATAATGTGCCACTCTACCGCTTTAGTTTCCATAAAATTTCTGCATGCTTTGTTGCCTCTTCTACGGAAACTAAAAGTGGGTAAAGAAATGTGTTCATACAACACGACATACCACTTTCACATTAAGATAAAAAGTAGAGTTTCAATGCTAACGAAGCTGTGCCACGTGCAACTGGGTCGAGGAAAATAATATGTTTGCATTTATGCCTGAAATTTATTATAAATAGAAACTAATCCTGAACTAGTCAATAACCCCCGGTGAAATATCTCAACATTGTCAGAGTCAATGTTTTAATAGTCAGAGCGCCGGAAATGTGTCAATACGATTATCGCTCGGTGGAAAAGCAAAAAAGAATAGCTGTCATTGCAAAAAAATAAAAAAGTTTTGGAGGACCAAAGTGATTTATCCGTTTTCTATAATTATAGCTCGCATGTGACGTGATGCATTTAGCCTGAATTTAGAGCTCTACTAAACTTTTTTTTCTGATATAGAATAGGGAGCAATCGGGGCCTTCTTACGACTACCGACGTTCATGAACATCCACATAATTACAATGCGTTGGTCTCCTAAACAATGGACCACCGGCTACTCACAAAACGCACGAAACACGACACAGCCGATGTCACTTTACTGTGGTTTTATATGAGTGGCAAAGTATATTGAAATCGCTAGTTAGGAAATCATATTGTGCTTGATGAGTTTTTTATATGCGTTACCGGACACTGAATGGTCCAGCCCACCCTCAAGGTGCATCGACTAACGCTTGAAGTTTACGCGAACGAAGTTGCGGATACCAGCTAATCGCGAAAAAAAAGTAAAAGTAATAACATTTTTAAGTTTCTCCTTGGCAGGTGATGTTGAATGTAAATTGATGCATAATGCCGTTTTAATGGAAAAAGTTGTGGGGAATATTAAATTGCAAATAAATTATTCTCATCACATACAACATGATTTCGAGAAAGAGGTTAAGAACCAAAACTGAAAAGATAATAAATTCTCAAAGTTTTAACATATTACTTTATTTGTTTGAAATAAAAACGAATTGATAATGTTTTTATTGCAGAAGGGTAGGAATGTAATGTTATTTCGACTATATTACGAAGAAACATATGAAAAAAAAATGTTACTCAGTATTGTATCGCTCAGAGAAAATTAAAATCCGTCATGATGTCCAAGCGGCAGCAGCGAACACTGAAATATATATATATACGTAGTGTCTCTGAGTCTCTGCAGATGGGAATCATGTGTTTTTTGCTGTGTCCGTTACGCTAGGACATGATCTGGAGATTTACACCAAACATGCAATGGATGCAGAGACGCTATTTACGATGCTATTGTCTAAAATGATCTAGAACTCCACCAGAACTTTCTCAACTAAGGTATTCCAAGATTTGTGTTCGATGGGAAGACCTTGAGCAAAAGCAAGAGACGAGTAATAAGAATTAAGGATCGAAAGGAAGGACTTGGGAAATTCTCCTCCCATATTATTGCCTAACGGCGTTTTCAACGGAGCACGAATGGAATTAGAGGAGATTTTTGGTAGGAAGTTATCTCACGCTACCCGAATCATACTTTATCTTACAGCAGTGTAATTTAAAATATGTTTGCTCCTCTTCAAAAAATACAATAGAATAAAAAATATTTATTGACGACATTTTTTCAACATCAATTTACATAATTTCATATCCTGACATTTCAAATACGAAAATCAGCAAAAGAGATTTAACAATCTATTTTCGCATTCGTATGAACCACATTGCGCCGAGTAATTTTCTTTCCCTAGTGGGTAGAATAAATAAATCCAACTGTTAAATACGCAACCTACATATAGCAACCTAGATATCATCTTCTTATAGAATGTGATGGAAACGAACTTCTACTAGAGGTTACGTTGGACACTAAATGTAATGAAGCTGAACTTGTCTTCTTTATACATAATATTGTTAGTTCTATTTTCAAATTCGAACACTATGGTAGATCCTTAAGTTTTTTTTATACAATCGTTGTATGTAAGGAATTCAGAGTTCAGTTTTCAATTATTGATCTAAAACTAGATTTAAAGTTGAATTAATCTTTACGGTGCCTTTAAATAAAGATTCACATCGATAACTTTATACATACGTATATACTCATATTATACTCTAGAAAAACATTGCATACAATATTTTTCAAGTTGTGCTAAGAAGTCCTTGTCGCGTATGATGTTACATTATTGTGAAGAGGCAAAAACGTGACAGATGGCCCTCTTATCCCTCCCTTCATATCAGCCTAATGACAGTTTTGTATACTCGTGTCTCACACATAATATAGTACTCACATTGTGCACACATTTAGCTTCTCAAATTCAGTGTTCGAAAAAAGTTATCACACTGTATATCAATGTTTACTGCTATGAAGTGCCGACGTATATACGTGAAAATACATAAGTTTAGTGTTTATAGAATATAACTCCCAAAAGCTTTGTTTGAATTTGTTCGGTTTTGAAAAATCTACTGAACCAACTTTCATGGGTAAAGTTACTCCCGTGAATTGCGGTGTGTGTTAATACACACATAATATAATCACAGAGGAACACATACAAGGTATCCTCATCTCTCGCAGCTGTATAACGACTATACAGACAGATATTTAACAGGTTTTAGTGTATCATGTGATAAGGGAACAGTTTATTCTCGAACAAAGCTGGCGAGGATCGTAGGTATAAGTAAAAGATAAAAGTTTTAACTTTTTTATGTAGTTTTATAAGAAGTTCAACGTTTTGTGTTGAAAAGATTTATAAGTTTTGTAGTCTACAGTGACCGTCAGTGACGTTGCCCATGGTGCTCTATAGCCTATGGGAAGTCTTATGTCCATAGATGGCACTTCAGCCTACTCCATGAAGGAACTGTAATGAAGATCTTTTGTTGTTATTACAACAGTCCGACATTAAGGAGTTGGCTTTGATTTACCCCTAGTTTTTTCAATTGTTTATAGAATAGGGGGCAAGCGGACAATCGGAGATTTTTTAGGACTACCGACACCCATGAACATCCACATAATGAATATGCCGATGCGTTGCCCTCCTCCACCCAACAGGCCATAGGCTACTCACAAGGCGCACTAAACGTGACACTGAATATGTCACTTTATGGCGGTATTATGTGAGCGAAAGGGACCTCCCCTGTCGTGCCTTGCACTATGTATGCCACTACCTCGTCCTTTATACGATTTCAATAGTTGGTATACTACAGCTGTCCCGTCTTCGCCTATATATACAAGTCGGTCCTTACTTGAATACAAACGTAAGTTACATTAATATAAATTTCAAAAAGAACCAGTTTCATTGAATAGAAATGAAACCGTTAAGTTTACGCGAATGTTAGACATTACAATAAAATTACTTTTACGGATTTTATCGCGGTTCGTTAAATTATTTATGTAGCCCGACGTTTCAGAAGCTTTACAGCAACCATGGTCACGGGTGGACTGAGCTAGCAGATGTCCTGATGTACCAAGTTTTCAAAAGTACTCGAAGAATTATAGTTTTAGTTGTTCCGATTATCGCAAACAGTACTTGTTATATCTTGCTGTCTTGAGGTGTTATGTTTACTTTTTGATTTGATTATGTTCACCACTGGGTACCAAGCAGAGAGAAGAACCCAGCCATCTTCTCTATTGAAATTTGGATGTTTTATAATTTCAAAAGTAGTTTTATTGTAACGAAACTGTTAAACTTTAAAACGTGAATACTTTTCAATAAATCAACAACGAGAACGCCTCATAAGTGATTGCACGTCGAACAGTCTAGAAATTGGTTGACATTGTTTGAGTCAAACGCTACGGTATGGTTGCTACGCGGAATAATGCTGCTGCCCATAGCTTTTGTGTACAGCGACAGTGGTACCTTCAGGCTAGTAATAGGTAGTTCCATGCGGAACTTAGGCTAGTAAGTTGAAATTAGGCTAGTAAGAGGTAGTTCCATGCAGCCTAGCCGAATTGGATGGCAAGGCTGGGTGTAAAGTGACAGCTATGCTGTCGCGTTTAGTGCAATTTATGAGAAGCCGGCAGCCAATAAGAAACGAGGAGGAAAGACAACGCATCCGCGTTTGTTTATCTCTATAGGCGTCAGAAGTCGTCAAAAGGCGCCGATACTATAACAAAACCCCTGTTTTATTTATACTTCACGTAGAAAGAATACCTCGTCCACTGCACTTAAGTGGGTAATTTCCGCTGCTTCAATGGTTGGCTTTAAATTAATGTTCAGCATAAATTTGGCCTTACTGATCCTAATTTCATTAAAGAAAGCCAAAGAAAAAGGCATTAGCTCATAGTCCAGAACTTTGACCAAATTTATCCTCAATCGTTTCCTTATACAAATACGTTATAAAGACAGCAATGGACCTATTGTGAATTTTGTCATTTTTAGCAGTCATTTTGTTAAAAATTCGAAACTGGTTATAGAGAAAAAAGCGTAGAAGACAAAAATTGTTGGAATTTTTTATATATTATAGGGGCAAACGAGTTGTCGGCGCTCTTCCTATGAGTCCCCTCTTTTTATAAGATGAGAGTATCTCTTCCTCCTGTCTTCAGTCGCCTCGTCTTATAAGCGAGATAAAATAAGCAGCCCCCATCTGTTTGTTTGGCTTAACCTTTTTCTGGGTTCATCCCAGACTACTGAGACCCTTCGCCCCGTTAACGCTTGATCAATGGTGGAGACGCACACTATTCCTATATAAACTAGACCTGCTTAACTAGGCTATTTTTTAGAGATCTGGTTGAATGTAAAAAAAACTGTTTCTACATTCGAGAACTTACTTAAATTACTCTTAAAACGTATCAAGAATTTAAAATAAAGGATATTAAAGTAAGATGCGTCATATTGATGATTATGTTGATAGTAACCTATTAGCTTTTAGCGTTTAATAAAGCAAGACATGAATAAAGTCCAGTTTTATAGCTACGTAGCCAAGTAAAAAAATAACCGACTTGTCTGTCCATACGTATGTCACAGCTATTTATTTTACTCGGAGTCTATTTGTACTGTACTGTTGAAATTTGGAACACAGACGTTATAAACTTCTACAAATGTATGCACTACGATTTCGTAAATAAATTATATTGCGTTTAGCGAACCATGTTTAATTGAGGAATAAATAAATTAAGACCCGGCCAGCAAAACTGCTTAGATTTATCATTAGATACGTCTTTCTGAATGATTACAAGAAAGCATTTTTTTATTATGCCTAAAATTTATAAAAGTAATGCACGTGCATGTTCCGAAAATTTATTTATGTCACCTCCTACACTATATAAAGTACTTGATTCCCATAAAAAAGAGACTATTTCGTACCTGAGAGTTAAAAAATACCTTGTTATTTTTGAACTCTCAGGTGCGTACAACTCGTAATTTGATTGGTTGGTAAATACAAATTTTAGGTGTTTTTTCTACAGATCTCAATCAAGTTGAAGACGGAGAAAGGTAAACAATAGCTGACGATATAAATTGAATGTTTAATTAAATTTATTATCCTGGTTTTAAATGTTACGTACACCAACAAACGCCGCCCTGTTCCGCTCGTGTAAAATAGTTACATTTTATATAAACTTAACCCGATTTCATCCCCTTGGCGGTTGAGTTTCTAATAATTACTTCTTAGTGCGCACTTACATCATGAGATTAATCCTTGTTAAGTTCTTGGAAGCTTTATTATCACTACTTAAATACTTTATGTTAAACTCGGACTTCTTTCGATTTCTACCAAAGCCCTTAAACATCCGCATAATAAGTATGCAAATGCTCTGTGCTCCTTTCCTCCTCCTCTCGAATAGGCCAACTAAAATTTACTTGAATATTTCAGAGAACTTAAATCTTTGACTTCCGAAGCACTTAATTGGGTGAGTTGTTAAGCTATTTCGAAATTCCCTCATTCAATTAACATAAGTTACCTGCGCCTAATTACTTCGATACAAAGCAAGTAAAGCGATTGGCCTACATTCTCTTTATGTTAGAGTAGAGAGAGAGGTAATGCCACGCTGCATTGCAGCTGATCTGAGCTGGCACGACAGTGGAGTTACCTCTCTCTCACATGACACAACCGTGAAGGGATAGCTTTTGCAGTTGCGTTACATACATGTTTGTGAGTTATCTGTGGCCCATTAGCGGGAGGAAGAAAGGAGGGCATCGCATCTGTATGATAATGAAGCTGATGTCTATGGGCGTCGGTGGTTGTTAAAAGCCTCCAAATGCTCGTTTATCCAACTTTACTATAAGAATATAAAAAAATAATCCAAATGCACGCGGAGATTATCATTTTTTTAGTCGGTCATTTTTAAAGACTGGTAGAAAATAGTGGCCACATACAGATTATTAGGGATCCGCAAACAAAGATTAAAAACAGGACCCAATCACTGTGGGTCCTTTACACGGGTGTCCCTCATCAGGCTGTATTTCATGAACTGTGAAAACTAGAGAGCTGAAATTTTCGCAGTGTGTATTTTTGTTATCACTGTAAAAATTAACATTAAAATAGAATATAATAAATATTTAAGACGGGTTCCTTTAACACAAACGTAATTTCTTATCGTTTTTATATACCATTGTACGTTTCATGCGAAAATCCCACTTGATCATATTCAATTTGTAGAATGACACTTCATCTATGTGGATATCTACTGATGTCGGTAGACATTTAAATGCTCCAAATGCTCGTTTACGCACTAATACATTAAAAAGTGAAGACCTGATCATAAAGTATAATACATTTACTCCCACACAAAAGATTAGCAACAAAGTACAAAAAATCTCCATCTTTCGAGAATGTTTCAAGGTGACACTAAATGTAGTAGCAGTGTAATTCAATAAAACTTTCTAATGTATTTCAATAATTAGGGGCATTGGAATTTCGAGGCGAAATCCTAAGGCATCTTGGAGAGCAATAAAAAAGTAAAATCCTCTTGATTGATGCTGCCACTTCTGCGCTACACCGTCGTAGTAATTTACGCGCCGTAATAAATAGATTGTGATAATGTGCTACGAATACTGACACAACTACGCTATACAGTACAAGGTACTACAGAAGGAGGTAGTGCCGTGCTGCAGTGCAGCCGAATGGGGCTCAAGCAAACGGGGGGTACCTACCTCTCGCTCACATAACATGTCCGTAAAGTGACAGCTATCCTGTCGCGTTCCATTCGGTTTGTTAGTAGCCGGTAACCAGTGTTAAAGAGTGGGTCCTCCTCCACCCCCAGTGGGGTGGAAGAGCAAAAGGAGTAACAGAAACGCATCTGCATGCGTTTTTGAAGTATTAAATGGGCCCTGGTAGTTTCCGAAAGGCGCCGATGATTGATTTGGAGGGGCAGATATATACTATATCAATAATGTAATAACAATAATGTCTGTGGACTAATCACACCGCGTTAGCCTAGTCCTGTGCTAAGTACTCTGGAGTATCGTGTTCCATGTACTAGGCAACGGAAATATATTTCATAATTTTATATAATTAAGAAATCTTATAATGTTAAGATCTTCATTATAAAAATACATATAATGCATATATTACTTAGGCGGGATTGGAACCCGCCACCTCTGGCGTAACACGCGGACTCAGTGAATCTTTAGTTTCACAAGTTCAAATTTATGATAAAGTTCGAGTAGCAAATCATTTTGGCACTAACCATTATAGTTCGTAAGCAACCTGTCGAACTTTATGAACGGCTAATGCACTAAGTAGTTCTTCATATACGACGTATTAAAGTTTTACTGTTTAATATATTTGCAAAATATCAAGGTGCACTTAACTTTTAATTAACCGTTATCGCTTTTTAGCGTAAAATGTTTATCAACGTTCTAAATACAAAACATGTTACATAACTATCTGTATTTAATAAAAAAAATATAATTTTAAGTTGACAGTTTAAGGTAAATACACTTTTAATTATTTATCGTTAAATATTAATTTACGTTCTAAAACCCAATTGTATATGTGAAGTACCACATCGCTGCCATAATGTTATAGCTCCAAATATAATGTATATCCAGCTGAGTAATTAGCGTTTATTACTGTAACAATAAATTTAGCCGGTTTAAACAGCTCCGACGTAGTTCAGTAAATCAACTGAGCAAGACCCAAGAATCGCCTTAAGATGTTACTGGATTAGCATAAGAGATATTATTATGCATTTAGATTAAGACGATGCATCTTCTTATTTAACATAGAATAAATAATATATTTAGAGCATATTTTTATACAAAATATTATTATTTGTTTAAACATTTAACATATAACATTAGAAAGAATATAAACAATTTCCAGCAACCGTTGTCATGGGTGCACTCAGGTTTCAGATATTCAGATATCTTCATTCTAAGTGATCAAGGAGCTTAGTCCAAGACATAAATATAATCAAATACTAAAAATAACACCTCAACTAAATTTAACAACATATCTGGACATCTGACATCTCTGTACACCGTTTACAACATCACGCCTGTAATTCACCATAACTATAATTATAAGTACAATGAAAATACAATGAAATTAAATGTATTGTGTAGTTATTTTTTATCAACTAATAATATACTTATTTATTCCGGAAGCTTCATCACATTCTCACCTCGACTATGCCGCAGAGCTTGAACACAAATGTTTTCAATCAATGCGTCCTTCCCGTGTTGATCTACAGCTCACGGGCTATTGAACGTGCTATGTTGGGTGTTTCTTTGTCCGATATAAATCGCAATGAAGTCATAAGGCAGAACACTAAAGTTTCCGATATCACGCGAAGAATAAACTGACTGAAGTGGCAATGAATGGGCTGGTCACTCACTCAGTAGATCAGATGGCAGGTGGGCCACTACGGTTCTGGAGTGGAGGCCGCGGATATATATAAAGGATTTCTTCACATTTCTATTATTTTCATTTATGAAGGTACTGTTTCCAACAAGCTATCGAATATAACTGAAACTTTTGTAATTTTTAATATTGAAGTTTCCACTTCGCTTTGAGTTGTTACTAACTTTCTGAAGAAGAGCAAACTAATGTAAGAGCTATGATCCCAAACGTTCGAGTTGCCTTATTACTATTTTGTTTTAAAATTGTAAGAAATGTGAAATGAATTAGAAAACCTTGGCTAGTTTCTAGTTTTCTTTGTCAGATGATTTATATATTTAAAAGACAAACCTGGCTGACTTTATTATCAACGCATAGTTGAAACTACTACTGGGTTCTTCTGGTGATATAAGGGAGCTGCTAAGAAATTCAAATCTTAAGAGGATGTTTTGGGGTTGATAGTCTGTATGAAAATTTTACTACTAGATATTATCAGTGAATTCTTCCAAAGTATAAGGTAAATGAAAGAAAATGGAGCACAGCTATAATATTAAAAAAGAGACATATATTTATAGATTATCTAAATTTTATTTATTTCATTGAAAATAAACCATATTTTTTTCTTTTCGGTATATGAATTATCGTTACAGTACAGTACAGTAGTACAAAGGTTGCCCAGAACCTTAGAATGACTCCACACAAAACGATGTTAAGTTGGGATATAAAAAATTGTTTGGCTTGGTGCCAAACTCGCTGCGAATATATTCTAAATTTAAACTGGCTCCTAGCCTTGGCTCAATATCTTCGGCAATTTATGTACGAAATCACGTTGTAATTCATTATATATTTTGGCCTAGGTTATTATTTCAAAGGCCAAGATTAATGCTCTAGTTATAAGGCTAACCAATTAAACATTATCATCATTATCAATCCTTATCGGTCTACTTCTGGACAAAGGCCTCTTTCAATGAAAGATATGACGACCGATCTCTTGCTACTCGCGTCCATCTTGAACCGGCTACTGCACGGAGATCGTCTTCCCTCCTGTTGAACGGTCGACCAACACGTCGTTTAGGACCAATTAATAGAACAAAAAGTACCTTATATTATTCTATTGGCTGAGTTTATTTGTAAATATTTAGATATTATCCATCACTTTTTGGGTTACCTTATAGTATTGCGTAGATACAAAGAAAGAGTTGTTTGGTTAAACGCGATAATCTCGGAAACTACTGGTCTCACTTCCAAAATTATTTCGGTTTTAGATTACCAACTACCAATAGTACCAAGGAAGTAACTATAAGGTTTCAGGCTGTTGACCTTAACAGATAAATTCTGAGGAAAGCTTATATTTTAATGAAATAGAAAGTCTTTTATAGAGAGATTGTAAGACCAACATAAAATAATTTTTGTTCTTCATTTTTTTGTTATCTGAAAGTTCACCTCGAATCTAATGTTCTTGTAACAAAAGTTTTAGGATGCTACACCGAAATTACATTCTAAACAATTTTCTTAATACGAGTATAAACAAGAACAACAGTGAAGACAAATTTCCCTTGTTACCAAATGTCAATCAAGTAATCTGGAAGTCGTTTATGTATGTGACGAGTGAATAGCCAGTCAGTCATAAAAAATATGTTTTTAAGCAGCCAAGTTTCGGCCCCGTAGGTCATCACGGGGTGAACGCATTGATGGAAGACTTTTGTCTTCAAGCTCTACGGTATATATTTAATATTTTGCTGTATTATACTTTAAAAAAAATTAAATGTGTATTTTTTATGAGTTGGTGTGCAAACAAAACGGGCACGAAAACGGTGGGAAGTGACTACCGCCGCCCATATACATTAGCAAAGTTGCAGTTAGTACTAGTAGACCTCTAAGTTATATTCTCTAGGTTAGGAAATACCGAGGAATATAACCTCTAGGTTAGGTGATACCGAGGAATATAACCTCTAGGTTAGGAGATACCGAGGAATATAATCTGTAGGTTGGGAGATACCGAGGATGGCAGCTGGTTCCACAGTACAGATTTACGGACGTCAAGGTCTGACGGGCGTGAAACTAAGAGCTCTGTTGCGATGGCCGACGGTGGAAATGAAAGCCTTGAAAGCGCTTTGTGCCAAACCCGATCAAAGTCTTTCGCTACATCCAGACTCACCACGAGTGCCTTCCCCTTAATTTCAACTGTCTCCGCCCATCGGCGTCTTAAATAAATTACAAGATTACAAGCTGAACGTTCGTGGCGGAAATCGTACTGGCGGTCACAAATTATTTGATGATCTTATAAGTATCGCAGTTGATGGGCAAAAACAAAGAGGTTATCTATCGCAATAGGGTAGTCGGATGGGTCGGATCGGTATTTTTTTTAGGGATCAGGTGCACTAAAACTGTCTTCCAAGAGCTGGGGACTACGGAATCGGAGCGATGCCATAAGCCCACTCGACTTGTGAATGTCTAAGGAAAGAAGTGCTTTACGCACGGCAGTCCGTTGGAATATGTCTGGCATCGCGTAACCACACCGCAAGAGGCGGCGAAGTTCCCAGATCATCTAAAAAGGATTTCGAAGCAAAAAGAGAGCCCAGAATTTCGGCTTTCTCTTTTGTGGCATAGGCTAGCGATTTATCACTCCGGTGCAAAGGAGGGAGAGATGGCTCAGAAAAGCTCCATAAAACAGCCTTAGCGAGGGACCAGAATGCACAAGTTCCTGAAGGGAGGCGAACTATTCTCTCGGCAATGTTGCTTATGTGCTCCGACTCTGATTTCAAATAATTTTCTTGAAGCACCTACACGCAGAGTTCTACTCCTTCTTTAGTGCTCTGGTATTTTCGTGCTGTGTACTCGCCACTGCACACACTACATACACTAGGTAATACTCCAGTCGACGTCGAAGTGTCAACTTACAGGAGCGTCTAAGCCAAGGTCGCGATTTGCCGCCAATCGGTACCGCAGAGAACGGAAAGAAAATTTCCATTCCCTGTACCACCACCTCAGCGACAGGCTCTGCAATAGAGTCAGGGTTGTCCAGCGAGAAGCGAACCTACGCCCATGGGTACGATAGGATCCCATACCTGTAGACGCGACGCTAGCCTACGAAACCCGGCCTTGGTCTACGCTTAATCGGCACTGAACTCCGTATCCGCAGTGGCCCGACGGGCCCAAAATTTAATATTGATATTTTAAGTTTACGCGAACATCACTCATTATAATAAAACTACTTCTACAGATTTTATCGCAGTTTATCTAGTAATTTAACTTGATCGACGTCTCAGAAGCGTTACAGCAACCATGGCCACGGGTGGACGTAACACTTAATACTTTATATCGTCTTAAAAAATATTTAGTGTTCCGTACACGACTTTGCTACCGCATGTCGTGGAACTCACATTCTGAAAATGTAACGGAACATAAGATTTTTATTTTGTGCGTGCACTTTCGGCGTCAAATTAAAATTACAAGTGATGATACAAAGGATCTTAATTTAAAATAGCCAAAAGGTATTTACGAAGACGTTTAAAGAAATCCTTTATCTTTGTTTGAAAAAAAAAGTGTTCTTGAAATTATTCAAAGTAAAATTGTTGTTCGACAGTTGACTTCGACAGTTACACAAGTCAATGTGCATACATTGTGTGAATACAGTTTTAATAAAATAAAATTATAAATCGTAATGCATGTTTTATTAAAATATTTGCATTCTGGACATCTTCTCCATATTCTTTTCAGCATACCTAATTTCAAATTACTCCATTCGGAATATTTTACGTTTAAACATATAGGTAAATGCTGGGAGTTGGCATTTTTTACTGAGTATTTCCGCCTATATAATATTTTATAAAATGTCTTAAATGTTAGTAGTTAGTAGATATTGGCTAAAAACGTAATGTCCTTTGCAAAAGTCACATGTATTTTTGGTTCAGCAGTAGTTATCTTTGTCTATTTTTCACTGGATTATACTTAAGCTTTATTTAGAGTAGCCTTTCGTAGTACGTATTTTACGTACAAGTTCAAACGTGTTCGTGCATACAATCACATTAATACTATGCGAATTGCATGGATTACACACGCCAAATCTATCATTCAATCAATCACAATTATTGAAACAAATATATTATCATTATCATCGTCATCATTATCAGCCCTTATTGGTCCACTGTTGTACATATGCCTCTCTCAATTAACGCTAAGACGACCGATCTCCTGGTACTCGATCAATCCCGGACCGGCTACTGCACGAAGATCATCTTCCCACCTGATGAACGGTCGATCAACATTAGTTTTTTGTGAACGAGGCCTCCTCTCCAGAACCCTACTGGCCCATATGTCATCTGTTCTTCTGAGGGTGTGACCAGCCCGTTGCCACATCAGCGACTTTTATATACTTATCGTCGAGTGATATCGGATACTTTAGTTCTCTGCCTAAAATACATTATACAACATATTTTTTAATTTTCAGCACCGTTTTTCTAACATTTTTATGATGTTGAATGTAGCATCTATGCTCACCATATCCGGTATCCTCCTAAAGGTTTAGGTATTACCGTAAGATAAAAGCATATACATTTAAATTATATTCTGTATACTTACAAGCTTGTTTTTGACAAAATCCCACGAGAGATAAACGAAAATTAATTGCTTAAACGTTCAATCAAATTAATGATACGAATAACCAGTTAAGGTTTTTATGAACATTTCAGTAAAACGTTAATCTGATTGGACAGATGAATTTGAGGTTGAAAATCCAGCGTCGATGTTGTTTGGATTTCAAATAAAAATTAGTCATACAACTTTAATATAAAAGATTTTATATATAAGATGCTAAATTAATAATATTATACTCGATGTCTATGTAATATATTTTTAGTATATATTTCTGAAGCCACATAATATCTCGGTCAGACTCTTGCTGCAAGGTATAATACCATACCCTAGAGCTCCCGGACGTCATAGATAATATAGACTTCAAAATCAGGCCAATGTTTTTACATAAACCCGAACCAAAAACTACATTATTCCGTGCCAGTGACATCAATAGCTCTAAAGGATGTAATAACTGCAATGGAAATATCTGCATTCAGTGTGGATGTAATAATCACCGCTTATGTGTGATAACACTTACTAAAAGAAACTTTTTCTAATATAATTAAGAAATACCATTCCTTACTGTCGAAGTATAGACATTTTACACTTTCCGAATAATACACAGTTAGTTGTTAAAAATGGTGTAGATGAAAAATAATTTAGACTTAATGTTTTTGGAATTTACACAGTCCAAGTATTGCCATAAATTTTGTTACATAGAAAAAAATATTTTTTAATTGCAAATATAATTTATTGCTTTTACAGTGTGTTTTACTACTCAAATGTATATTAAAAATATAAAAATCTTATTCGAAGTGGTCTCCATTGACTGCGATACAGTCCGTAAACGTTGAGTCCAGTTATCACTGGAGGCACGCAATCTACCCATGGGCATATTCTTCATTGCCAATCGTATGTTTTTTTTTCAGGGGCTCCAAATTATCATGGCGTTTAGAGCAAGCTCTTATCTGTAAAACTGCTCCAAAATCATAATCGAGCGGATTAAGGTCGGAACTAGATGAGGCTAGTCTTCAGATCTGATCAAGTCCGGAACGTTCGTTTTAACCAATATTGGGTGGATCGAGCATTAGATTTGTTCCGTAGTCTTGTTGGGAGAGCTAAACTTCGTTATTCAACATGATGTTATTGAAGGGCTTAACTGCCTTCTCAATATTGATACACTTGTGCATACTTTTTATTCCTTTTTCAATAAAATATGACTCATTCGCACTTTTGTAGCTATATATAACACCCCGACATCACTAAAGTCGGATTATGCCTACGTTGGACTCTGTCGACTAGCTGTGACGCTTCCTTAAACTTTGTCATTCTGTTTATTAAAATGTTGCTCAATTGTAAAAATATCTCATCCGTAACCATTTTTTTTGCCATGATCTCCCCATGCGTACCACCACTTCAGTAGTTGTTTCAAATTTACCACCCCATTCATCTTTAATATGAGTTAAGAAATGTCCAGTGAGTTTCTTATAGACCGAAAGTCCTAAGTCATCTCTTAAAACACGCGACGTGGTTCTAGGGCTGATTTCATTTCCCGAGTTAAAATCTATTGCTTTCAGTCAGGATTTCTTCGAATTATTTCCTAACTACTTTGACCACCTCTTTCGTACGAACACTACCAGGACGGCTATATCTTTCCCTGTCACAAACAGAGGAATATCTCATTGTACCTATTAATGGCCCGGTATACTAACATTTGGCTGACACCAGGTGTATGGAGATTTTTTAAAATTGCATTTAGTTCCATACCTACTTTGTGTTATATAATCACGATTTTTTTTCTCCTCATCAACCCAATCCACTTTAATATTGGAAAGTATTGTACAATGTGTTTTGGCCAAAACAAGACAATACAGTGAAAAATCGTATAAAAAATTACAGTTTCCAAAATCAAATGGAAAATTGTTTTATTTGTAAATGTAACATTATTAATGGACAGAATAAGTACGTAAGACATTCTAATAATTAGTTAATTAACAATGAAGTTTGATTATAACCAGAGGTCATAGTTGTCACTTGATGCTATTATGTTAGCGAGTGGTCCTATCCGGTCCAATTCTGGGAATCAGAAATGGTATTGGTTGTTACGAAAAAAGAACTCTTAAATTAAAATATAAATAATATATAATAACGTTCACAAGAATTATCTGTATGTATATGACCGATTTTCTCAAAATCTGCGTTTTTATTTCCTTTTTAACGTGTTAAGGTAGCAATTCGTCCTGTCTTATCGTCGGGGAAAGCTGGGGTAGATCGCTAGCTTGTAACCTAAAGGAGAAGTTTTAGTATGACAATTTTTCAAATGTCATGTCTATATTTTTTGTTGTCTGCCGATGTTCCAGTGGAAAATAAGCAGCAGTAATGAACAAGATACTGATGAGTGACAAATAATACTGTCATTCGCTTTGTATCCCATTGACACAACCACGTTTACATATAAAGCAGTGAATTACCCCGGCTTCACCGGTGAGTAACAAGGGCCAAATTATACAATAAGACCTGCCTTGGGAATCGCTCTATTCGATGGTGAAAACCGCATAAAAATCCCTTTAGTAGATTTTGAGAAAATCTATCACAGACAGACAGCCTTCGGTAACTTTGTTTTATATGTAAGAAGAAGATTTATCAATCAACTGTTTCAAAAGTGTCCAACCCCAATTAAATAGTTCTATCAAGTATCATTAGAATATCCAAGGATAGGGAGATTTAAAAGCAATCAATTACGTTGTACCGTTACACAAAAGACTACACGGCTACACATCAATTTTGTGCTTCATTTTGTGCAAAATATCTATTGAAAAGGGAAGATTTACAGTAAATTGACTTTGGGAAGATTAAAATCTTTACCCGCATTTAAATTCGAGTACATATTTAGATTTCAATGTGTTTCTCTTCGTTTCTCGGCTATCTCTAGTTTTGCTAATTATGTATCAATTTTAAGTAAAATTTAAAGTTATAATAAATAATTTGTAATTGTGACAACCATTAGAAATTATACCAGGGCTCAACTGGTATTCGCTTGCTAACCTACTTCTAGTAGATTGCATAGTTGTGAATAATATTATCATTAACAAATAAATGACAACAGGAAAAGAATATTTTATGTGAAGGTAGATATATACATATTGTATTATTATTATTATTATTTATAGAAATATTAAAAAAAATTACAAATAAGTCACGCGCGCTTTTAATGGCGGGCTTTATTAAATTCGCAACAATGTTGAGAATCCAATATACAATATTTCTTTATTAAACATATATGTCGACGGATTTCTTGTGAGAAATTTTTTTTCAATTGATTTCATTTTCAACTGATCTTATTACATTGTACTGGTGAATAAAGAAGAATTTTTGATATAATGAGAACCAAAGCTGACGTAGTTTGTTTCGTTTCAAATTGTAGTTTAATAGAAAAACCTAGAGCTATGTTAATTTTGAGAACCAAAAAATAGAGCAAGATTAACCCCATTTGAAAAGTAAGATGAAATGCCAATAAAACAAAAAAACAAATTTTGGTTTGAGCATGGGAACGGGGTGGGGGGGGGGGCAATTTAAGGTGTGTTGGTAATAAGCATGGTTTATCTAGCGTTCCGTCTTAACTACAAGTCCTATCATAAACAATCTCTCGAAAACATTACCATTTTTTTTAACGCAGGCGGGTTTAATTTCAATGGATAAGTGGTAGAGGCACTACCATAAAATGGCGTATTTCCCTGTCAGCCAGGACATGAAAATTGTATATTATGAATAATAAACTAGCGTCGATATAATTTGATGCGTATACATGTTAGTTGAGTGTGACATGAAAGGTCGTTGTGATTTGTGAACATTACTACACGCATGATTGTAATTAGTGATAAACGGTCGGTTATTGAAAATAGAAATTTACCGCCTTTAGAAATCTGGACTTTAAAATAAAAACGGAACTTGTTAAACCATATGATAAAACAAAAACAATTGTATACAATTTCAACTATTTATTAATTATAAGTTTATATTTACGACCGGTTTCGACTTCCCATCATCAGGTATACAAAAAAATTGCAGGGGGTTTTGCTTTCATGCTTTCTAATTCTACAAAAAATCTGAAAGCTCTCGTGATCATGTTTCTATTTTATCGGCTCTGCTCTACGCCTACGCTACAGAAGAATGAGTTCTTCGCCGTTTTCATCAAGCCTGACAGCAAAAAGTTGAAAAACAACTAAAAAAATGTAATATGTGGGAGGAAACTTGATTTTTTTTCAGAGGAACTTACTTTCGATGTTATTTCATTTGCCTCTACACTTAATTGGACTATTAGATTCAAATTCAAAAAAAAAAAAAAACAGACTTTAAATCTAGTTTGGATTCCAGTGACTCACCAGGGTTGTGTTAGATAAAACAGATTTGACATTACTAACTATGTCATATCCGTTTTATTTAATACAACCCCTCGCGATGTAATATAAATAAAAATATAGATTATTTTCTATACTTGTCTCGTAGACATTATCGTTTTCATTTTTGTGTATCAGTTTCTAAGATCAACAGAATTCTCTAAACCTCAGGACATCATAGTATATCATCATAGTTAGAGATTTATGTCCTCTTGACTGTTAGACATCTCACATTAAGTCTACTTACTGGATCTATTTCGTTTTTTCATTATTTTTCCAGATCTGCCCAGGATTCCCCTGTTATTATCAGATACCGGATTACGATATCAAATTATAGCTAGGAACTAAAACTTTCCCGGGAATCACTTTATCCAATGGTGAAAATTGTATGAATATTCGTTTAGTACATTTTGAGTAAATTGATCACCTTCAGACAGACAAATTAAGGACTTGCTTTCATAATGTGTATGCCCAGATTCCATTGTTTATCATATTTGAGAGTCGGATTCAGTAGTGGAAAAATTACTTTTTTAAAGTGTAGGGGGACAACCGGACACAACTGCTGATGTCCTAAGACAACCATATATATAATCACCCACCGTCTACTCACAATCCACACTATCGAAGTTATAGAGCATAGCCGTCACTTTATAGCAGTTTCATGTGAGCGAGAAGTCCGTCCCCAGTCGTATTAACCGAATTAAGCTGGTATATAGCTTGGCTTTTAATATTTCTATACATACAAACTAATTCTCTACACTTGAACTTGAGGGAGCTTAACAATTACTTACTCATGTACACCGCAGCCAAAAATTCTTGTCTGTAACAAACGAAACAAAGATATTTAAATATATTTCAATTGTATTCTCATTTATATAACATTCCTTACTAGATGGTGTAGGTGCATTGAACAGTGATAAATTCTTATTATAACTTTAATGAACAATAGTTTCATGGTTTCATCAACTCACATGGTTTCGGCTATTAATATCATTATTATTAATATTAGGTTATTTATATTAACATGTCAAACGAAAACATAAAACGTTTAAATATTATGGTACATTATATCAACGTTTATGATTTCGTAGCTTTTTAAGTGGTAATTTTCTGCTAAAGCCACCTTTATTGAAGCCAGTGAGGACAGAAATTATCAATGTACTGCGCTCTAATAAACGCCAAAGCATAACACATAATGGGTTTGGCTTATATTGCGAAAATCATTTTCTCACGCTTAAAATATGAAGCGAGAGGATATTAAAGAGAATCCGAAGAAAAGGTTTATGATAGTTACAGGGAGTAACAAAAATTTGAGGAAAAATCATAACATGAAGTTCAGAAGCAATATGAACCAACGGGGGATTTTACAGAAAATAAAACATTGTAAGAGGCATTGCAACTAAATCCGGTATGCATGACTGGGGAGGTATCTCATGCTCACAAGATACCGCCTTAACCGCCTTGGTGGCTACCCTGCTTGTGAGTATCCGGTGAATTGTGTTCAACACAATATCTGTATGGGCGGATGTTTATGGGCGTAAGACTACTACAAAGTTATTATGTCTCAAGAAATCGTTTTCGTTTATGCATCTAATACATCGTAGTATATTTCTACTACCTACACAACATAGAGGCACAAGTTTGTATTTCTTGATGTCTCAAATTTAGGCGGATGTTACTTATTGTAATAAAGCTAATTTTATGGATATTATCGCGGTTTCTTAAATTATTTAACTAGCCCGACGCCTCAGAAGATTTACAGCAACCTTGGTCACGGGTGGACTGAGATGACAGATGTAATGATGTAATGATGTTCTAAGTTTTAAAAAACGCAATATATTTTTAATTCTTAATTCTAGTTATAATACTTCGGGTACTTTTAAAATCTTACATATTCTGTATGCTCGTATATGTTTTTAATCTTTTCCGAAAATGTACTCACCGGAAATTCGCCACAGACAAAGATTACAATATGAAATAATATAAAGATTCATCGATTTACAAAAAATACGATCTCAAACTAAACGCTTATTCTAAAATATCTGTGATTGTACACAAACATAACCATAATTGATATTGTGCTCTGTTGTCTTTTATACGGACGGTTTTAAGACGCTGACTGATTACCGTGCTATTCATCAATACAAAAAATACAAAAATACAAAAAAAATATTATTATACTCGGTATAATGTACGATAAAATACTTCATGCATAAAATACTTCACACGTAAAATACTTCATACGTAAAATACTTTATACGTAAAATATCGATATGTACAATTTACAGAAGTGCCGGGAAGAGTACAAGCGGCCTTTATGTCTGGCGCTTGTGGACTGCGAACGACTCTTCGAATCGGTTGAGACATGGGCGGCGGGCGATATATCGAAGTATTGATGTGTTTGTACAAGAAACCACAATGTCGGTCCGATTACAGGATCCAGAGCTCGAAGCCAATCCAGCAGCAAAAAGGTGTGAGAGAGTGAGATGGGATTTCTCCGAAACTGTTCACTGCTGCACTGGAAGAGGTCTTAAATATTCGGAACATGAAAAATATTGTCATTAATATTAATGCTGGAATACTTGATATGGTTTCGCGGCGGGTAGGTCGTAGAATGAACTTGGAATAGACAAAATTCATGTCCAATGTTTACGTGACATCTCATCTTCATCTTATCACGTAGGCTTCTCTTGAAGTTGTTGCTCAGTACGCGTACCGGGACGAACTGTCCAGTTAGGTAAATCCAACTTCAAGAAAGAAGTAAACTCGGATGGGCAGCCTTTGGGAAGCTTAAGAACATCTTTTCGCCCAGCCAAGGACGTCACCTGGTTGATGATGATAACGGAAGTGTAATTGTTTAATAACAGTTTTTTTCTATCCTCCAATATTTCCAAATACAATATTAAAGTTGAATATAGTGTGGTGTAATGTGTTTCTAAAATTCAGCAACACTATAATATGGTTAATCCGGGGATATATCTAATAGTTATTAGTGCTGCAGAATCACGTTATTCAGACACCTAAGTTTTGGCAACCATAGCCTTATAGCCATAAATTACAATGTGAATGTACATGCTTTAGATATGAGTATATAGCTATATTACAATGGTAATTAAATATAGTAGAGGCTGAGTATATTACACATGCAACGTCTTCGCCAAATATATGCATCAAACATTTATGTAAACAACAACACATATTCACGCCAGTTCCTTAATAGATTAAGAACCATTCACCATCAATCAAATACGAGTGTGCTGTAGACCACAAAGCTGAAAGAAAAGTTATTTAGTTACACGAGTCGTAACTCTTCCTCTTCCTCTCAACTTCCGTAGGCCTCTTTTCTGTAACGCTCTTAATGTACGTTTACCATCTCACTGTTCAAATCTTTGTGAAAAAAGTTTTATTTGAAAAATCGAATGAAACGTTCTAGAAAATATTAAGTAAAACCGAATGATGTGCTCGACTGTACATAAAAGAGGTTACGACGAAATTAGATTTGGATGCGGTTCGAGGCGCCGACATATCTCTATACAATTACTCCTTCTGACACTGTGCTCCAGTCAATACCACGTGGAAGTTATAATACTGACTTCAGCATATTCTAGGGCATAAAATGCGAAAAAAGAAGTAAATAAAAAATTGCTTTCCCATTTATTTGTCATCACAATCATAGAAATCTTAATTCTGATGTCTAATAATAAGAATGTCGTTCTGTAACAGTTATGTTTTGAAGGCGACATCAATGAAGTGACAAGAATTTGTCGCGTTCTTTGCGGAAAACGGAGAATTTCATTTGCACTTCTGACTTGCATACGTCTATGGGAGTCAGTAGCTGTCATAAGATACCGTTCCTCGTTTGCCCATTGTATTATAAAAGACTGTACATCCAATGGTTACATATAATGAAAGCCTTTCCTTTCCGATCCCCCATTGGGCCACCAGACTTCCACAAATCACATGAAACGTAGTCGGTATTATATGAGCGAGATGTTCTTCCCCTATTAGCTCAGCTCAATTTAGCAGATATTTAAAATATCACTTTTGTTTAAAATATTCATAATGGAAAATCCATTATGAATATTTTAAATTGGTTCCCACCTTCACGACTATGTTAATAATCTTGAACATTTTCTTTTAAATATTACTTTCCATCACAGCCCATTTTAATGCTATTTTTTTACACGTTAGAACTGTTGTTGTCTTAACTTTACACGAATATTGCTCATTAAAATAAAACTACTTTTGCAGATTTTATCGTGGTTTATTCAATTATTCAACTAGCCCGACGTTTCAGAAGCTGTATAGCAGCTTCTGAAACATCGGGCTAGTCCATGGCCACGGGTGAAAAAAGGAGTTTTATTGTAACGTTAAAACTGTATTTTTGGGCGTGCGTATATCAACGCGGTTTTCACTCCCTGTGGGGAGTGAAGCATAAATTTTGCGTCGAGTGGTCACGTAACGCGGCCTACGCCGCACTATGCGAGTGAGAATTGTAGATACGACAAAATATGCCTGGGATACGTTTGATGTTGCGATTATGTACTATATTAAATGTCTATGGATGTCTATCTGCTGTCGCAATTGGAAATAGCACAACTAATATTTTACAAATGTTGAGAAAATCGAGATTAAAATATTTTTTGGATTTAAAATTTTTTTTCCGAAATTGTGTGAATTTTAAAAGTTGTATTTGTTTAGTTTGTACGATACTACGATTGTCATATTATATCTTTAATTTTAAACACTTAAAAATTATCATATTATTACCTTAACATAAAAATTTGCATGACAAGAGCAATATTACGCTTAAAAGGCACATATAACCGATTACACCTCTTCAATATAAAATTTTGTGTAATAATTTAAAACGTAACAATTAAAAGACACTCTTACTCAAATGAGCCCTTTCACTGTAAATAATTGGAATTTAAATGCATACCGTGTATGTTACAATTAGTTTTTAATATCTATATTTTATACTTTTTGATGTGCATTACATTGAGCCCCAGAATATATTATACCCGGTAGGCTGATAAATGTAATCGTGTTAGAAATAAAACAAGTTAGTTACAAGATAATATAATATTTATTTGATCAAGTTTACAAAATTTGAATTACAATTTATAGTAATAATTTAAGTGCTCAAACAAAAACAAAACAAAATTATATTTATTAAAACTTTAGAATATCTCTCCATCTCTCTTAAAAACTGCATAGCACAGCCAAGGCAAGGAAATAAATTTTATTCGGTGCGTGCTCACGCCTGTCCCATCCCGCAATATCTCCCATATTGCGGGATTAAATGATTGTATGTGTTCCATGAGTTTAGTAGGATCAATCTTTGTAGGATTCGGATTGTGTCCACGGCCATCAGTAACAGGTACTGTAATGAATTCGGCCCTATAATGTAGCTGCTGTCAACATTATTTCTTACTGCTTTACAATTATATCGGTTGTAGCTAAGGTAGTGAGGAAAAATGTTTTGCAGGCTGGAAATTTTTCAACATTTTAACCTTCATTCATATCATTTTCTCTTTTTCTCGGTATGTCTGTTTTTTTTGTACAGGTATAAAAAAGTATTTCTGTTCCGTCCGTGACACTTTCCAAAAAATATTATTGATAATTTCGCGAATCAAAATCCGACCAAAAGTCCTCACTTGGTTCTTGTACGGAGTTCTGAATTCCACTTGTTGACGGGACAGATATCTGTTCGTCCACAGAGTCTCCGTGGCATAATTTTAAAGCAGCTTTTACTAATTTCGCGCTTCGTAATGACATGTAACTATTTATTACTAGCCGAGCCCCGTGACTTCATAGCACGGAAATAATTAGTAAAAATAACGTTACCAGAGCGCTGCACTGACAAGCGTGGACTCACATCGACGACGATGAGTTCATATCCCTTCACAGACGTTTAGTAGTAAAGGCACAAACGCCAATGTGCTGTTTCTTATATAAAATTTTAAGGCGTAGGGGTAAATAGAACGGGCATAACTACCTATTGTGACTTTCCTTTCAAATTTTTTTGTAAGTTGTTGGTGTAAAAATAAGCACTATTGCCACATAAGCCTTTAATATTTAACGTACGTCAGTTATGTACTTTCAACTAGATATATTAAAAGTGAAATAAAAGTGATATCTCACAATAAGTCCTTTTATTGTAATGAAATTTACAGAGTGGAGGGCACCCTGTCCTCCCCTCGTCCCCTCAGAGCTGAAGTTCCTCAAGGATCGGTCCTCTCTCCCACCCTCTTCAATCTGTACACAAGTGACATACCGCGAC
>JAFELO010000132.1:61661-83646 GCA_017140195.1 Eumaeus atala
ACGACTGTGAGTTTGTACAATTGCTCGCAACGATATGCAAGCTTTCAGGAAGTGAATGTCAAAATTATATGCATGCAGCATATAATTTTGAGCACCTTGACACAACCTAAATCTTGTCTTCTGAGATCAATCAAGGTTACAATTATTGACAACTCCCGATATATCTATACGAATTGTATATAGCTAAAGAGTTTGCTACATTTCGATATAACAAAAAATATAAGAATTTCGCGGGGATTAAGTTGAAAACACCAAACGCAACCTTACTACCCAAAGAACTTATTTTTTTATACAATAATAAAGAAGCTACAACAAGTTATATGTCCAGCAGTGGACGTCGTCTGGCTGATGATGATAATGAAATAATTTGTTTGTTTGTTTGAACGAGCTAATCTCAGAAACTACCGGCCCGAAATGAAAAAAATATTTTGTGTTAAATAGCCCATTTATTTATTAAATGTTAGGCAATATACGATGACGTTATGACGAAATAAGGCCGGAGTTACATAGGTGGAAACTAGGGGTGATGCTTTCTCATATATAATTTATGTTTCCCTCTGAAGGTGGTACATTTATAAATTTACACCTTGGGTGAGCT
This sequence comes from Eumaeus atala, assembly GCA_017140195.1. Lineage (NCBI taxonomy): Eukaryota > Metazoa > Arthropoda > Insecta > Lepidoptera > Lycaenidae > Eumaeus > Eumaeus atala. Next base: position 62,260 of record JAFELO010000132.1, read on the forward strand.
TTAAGTTTCAATATTAAAACAATTTACACCTTGGGTGAGCTTTAAGTTTCAATATTAAAACAATATGTGCAGTTTTTATTACAGTCGTCAAATGATGAAAAAATAAAAAAAAACGATGTCCATAAAAATCTGATTAATGTAAAACGATATTCCCTTGGTGGTAATCGCTTCCAAGTAGGTGGAACGATCAAACTTGGGACAATTTGGGTCATTCCCCCAACAACTAAAAGTATAACAAAAAGAAAGTTTAAGGTTTAGATAGCACAAAAATTATACGAATTTCGAGTGGGTTAAGATGAAAAGACAATGGCAACCTTATAACTCAAGGATCTTATATTTTTATAAAATGGGATAAAAAAATTACAACAAGCTCAATAAAAAATATGATTTCAAAACCTTTTAAAATTTATAACGTAGGCTTATTAAAAATTCGCCTGTTTACGCGCAGTTGAAAAATGGCTACCACTCCATTTGTAAGGGGTTTTCTCTTTTAAGTGCTAGTTCGCTTTTTAATCAGACGTATTTTCTACCTTTACAATTTCAGCAATGCTGAAACTGTTGTGATTAAATGTTCTAATTCAAAACTTATTTAAAATAATATATAATTTAGTTGAATTAGTCATAATATTTTGATTAAAAACGGACCTGTACAGACAACCTGGATAACTTACCAAACGGAGAGGAAATGTATTCATTTTTTTAACATTACTATGTTAATATTTTTTTTCTATCATCATCATCATAATTATCAGCCCTTATCGGTCCACTGCTGGACATAGGCCCCTTTCAATGAACGCCAAGGCGACCAATCTCCAGCTACTCGCATCCATCCCGGACCAGCTACTGCACGGAGATCGTCTTCTCACTTGGAGAACGGTCTACCAACACTTCGTTTTTTATCGCGACCTCCGCACCAGAACCTTACGGGCCCAACTGCCATTTGTTCTTCTGAGTGCGGGACCTGCCCATTGCCACTTCATCGAGCTTAATCTTCGCATGTTATCGGATAACTTAATTCTCTGTCGGACAGAGAACCACCCAACATAGCACGTTCAATAGACCGTTGAGCTACCGCAAACTTGCGGATCAGTCCTAAATTTAGGCCACGTTTCTGCCCGGTAAGTCATCAAGGGGAGAAAGCATTCGTCGAAAATTTTTGCATTCAAGCTCTGCGGTATAGGCGACGCTTAAATATGACGGAGCTTCCGGAATGCCGACCAACCCAAGTGAATACATCTATTGGTTTTTTTCTCGAAGTTAAGTCTGCGTAACTGCAATACTCGCCCGAGGTAGACGTACGTGCCTAAGACTTATAAAAGCACTATCGTCGCTGACTGGCCTAGAGAGAACGTGTTCGTTGAACATAATATTTATCTTGTCTAAGTTCACCCCAAGGCCAATACGTCGGAAAGATTCATATAGGCTTTACGACATTTCCTGTAAGCTCTCCAACTATTCGGCAAACGCAACGATACTGTCAGCGACACGAAGATATGAGAGGTACTCGCAGTTAATATTAATGCAGCATTCTGCTCAATTTAAAATCTTTGCCTCCTGCCCGAAGAAGCTCGACTGTAACTCCGTCCTTCCCCGGTAACGCGGATCGTTGTTTAGGATATCGGGATGAGGAACGTGCGACGTATATAACTTGCTATAGAAAACTTCAATCTACTGATCCTAGACTTAGAAGAAACGGAAACCCCAGAATCACTATTAGCCTTTGCCAGATGACTACTTTCAAGCTTCTCCACTAAAGCCTTTGACCCTCTATTCTGCTACATTGCTTCGGTTACCCGTTGCGTATTTGAGCTGCGAGGATCTAGGCGTATTTGTTTGCGGATTCGCTTTGAAAGTAGATTGACATAAACAAAAGTGACATCTTCGTGTGCTTCGCGTTCCCTAAACATGTGCTTTCGGTCCGTCCTAACAAAGTCTCTTCCTGTAACAATCTCCTTCCTAGTCACAGTATCTGGCCTCTGTCAGTCCCACTACCTATGGGGCGTCCTTTTAAAATAAGAGTTCATTAAGAAGAAGCACTCTTTCTTCCGACTTCATGTGGTCCCGTCCCAGACACGGTTCGACACCTGTTCGTACTCCCACTTTGGCATTAGAGTCCCCCATAACAACATTGAAGTAGGCCTTACAGTGCTATGTGAGGTCTTTGAGAAATCGTCATAAATTGCCTCCACGTCGTCTCATAGGAATGTGTCAAGGTTGGTTCGTATTTTTATCACTTTGAGGCTGTATTTTTATTGAGTGTAAGGTACGCCTCTATACCCTACACAAAAGAGATTTTGACAATGTTGCCTGCGAGAGGCTTATTCATGAGGAATCCCACGCAGCCATGTGATGGAGTGTCGCCTACCCTGAAGTAGAATAGGTGATCCGCAGGCAGAATTGTGGTTTCCTCGCCTTCTCTTCGGACATCACATAACCCCAGAACGTGTCATCGGATTTTTTCCCAGTTCCACCGCCAGTTCAACAAAGTGATCTAGTCAGGGCGTTATTACACGTAGCCAGATCAAATCGGTAGTAGCAATCCGTAGCCCAAAGTTTTCTAGCACCCCTTATTCCACCGTTACCGTGACCGCTACCGTGGCCAGGACTATAAGAGCTATCGGAAACTAGGGGCCCCGTGGTCAGCTGTCGTCGTCTCTTGAAGGTAAATTTGATGATGGGCCGATCCGTGTCGATCGGCAATCACAGATAATCGCAGATTAGGTTTCAGACCGGCGCCACTACCTGTCACCGATCCGCCTTATGGTACCGCCATCACTTAGTCCGGCGTTCACGTCTATTTCACAGTCACTATGAAACGGACCCGACACGAAAGTAGCAGCTCGCTGAAGCCTCTTATATGATAATAGAGATTTTGACGACTTTTTCGTCACCTCGAGCCACACATGTTGTTTGTAAGATAATAATTTCGGCGTTTAAATATTATAATATACTATTTACTCATCTCTAATATATGTAAATAAAAATGAAACCTCCTAAATGTTGGACTACCCATTAGTGAAAATCGCATGAAAATCCATTCATTGAATTTAGAGAAGTTCGATCGGTTCAAGACAGTCAGCTTCTGGGGACTTTGATTCACATGTAAGATCACACGTAAGATTTGGTAGATATAAATATTTTTTATTTAATGAAATCAACTTAACTCAATTAGTTTGATATTTTACAAAGTATAGTATAACTTTAGATCAACCTACCACAAAGAAAAGTGAAATTTAATCATGAGCTTACAATCGCTCGTGTCATTTATTTCATAAAATGTTTGAACAACTTGAAAGACCTAAAAACATAATAAACTGCGTAAAATATGTCTAAAAATTAATTAATTAGCTACGTGGCGCATAACTTTAAAACAAACGTTGTTTATAAAAAAGAACGTTTCAAACAGGTAAATGTATTACATTATGATATATTTTTTTCACTTTACCTTTATTTTTACAGAAACAAAATACATTGGGGGTAGGTACCGTTTATTCAATAATGTCCATCAATAGGGAAAACTCAATTTGCCAAGCTCGTGTTTCAAAATTGAACATGCTGGCTAAAACGAAGGGTGTATCCGCAATTATTTTGAACTGGAATTTCCTTTTCCATATTGTCTGACCTGAATAATGATAGTTTCTATATAAGTTTTGTCTGCCGTGAAGTCATTCGGCAGCAGTGTAGTCATGGCTTCTACGTATCATTTTGTATTTAAGTTTCGTAAGTATTACTAGCGTTCCACTCAGCTTTGCCCGTGAATAATGGGGATCAAATTCAACATTGAAACCTTCCTTGGGAATCACACTATGAGTGAAAACTGTATGTAAATGCGTCTGGTAGGTTCTGTAGAATTCGATCACATACAGACATACAATAATTAGTTGATATAGAAGATATATAAAAATACTTATAAACAAATATATATAAGCGAAAATTTGTATATATGTTTGTTGATACGAGTACTTGATGCAAAAACCACTCTCTTTTAGTTAAATATTGAAAAGTTTATTATATTGTTGTAGTTTTGCAGGTTTTGTTTTTTTTTTGTTTAAAAACCAATTCCTCGTTTTTTTATACCATAGGGAGTCGAACGACATAGCTTTATAAATAATTTTATCTCGGGATAAGAAGACAGCAATTTTAACCTAGTCACGTATTGGAAGTGATGACTCAGGACTTGCGGCCTATGAGAGGCGCACTGGTCATTTCTTATGGATGATATTTTTTTTCTACAATTGAGCAACATTTTAACAAACAAAGTAACCGTATTTATGTTCAAAGCTCTAAGGAAACCCTACAGCTAGTCAGTCTAGAGTGCAAACGTGGCCGATCAGTGAAAATCCGACTTCAGTGATGGTGGGGTGTTAGCCATGAAGGAGCGAAGGTATCAAAACATCGGCTCAAGTATATCAAGATAGCTCCTGAGAATGTAGTTAAGCCCCTTAATAGTACAGTGTTCCATAACCAGGTATGGTCCTTCCAGCAAGGCTAGGGACCAGATCATGAAGCTCGATGCACCCAATCTTGGTTAACACAAATGTTCCGGACTCGATCAGAGCTGAAGACTACCCTACATCTAGTCCGGACCTTAATCCGTTGAATTATGATTTACGGTCAGTCTTAGACAGTGTAACTGGCTCTAAACGCCATGATAATTTGGAGTCCCTAAAATAATCCATACGATTGGCAGTGAAGAATTTCCTCATGGAAAGAGTATGTGCTTCTATTGATAACCTACCTGAATGTTTAAAAGTCTGTATTGCAGCCAATGAAACCCACTTCGAATATGGCTTTTTATTTTTAATTATTTTATATATGTATATTTTATATATGTATATTAAATTAACGACTGTAAAAGTAATAAATGTTATTCGCAATTAAAAAAAAATATTTTCTCTGTTACCATATTTATGGTTTGGCTTGATATACTCGTATATTCGCAAACTGTCTTCCTTGTTCAGACTGGAACAGATGCTCAAAAATACGAGTATCATCTCAAAGTTTTGCGTCATGTTACAAGTACTAGTTTGAATTTATTGACATATTATCACTTTGTAGCAACCACCAGGAAGCTAAATGTTTTTCGTTATAGACATTCAACAAAATTAATATTTGTGTAATTTTGTAATATAGAAATTACCTTAGAGGTATAAGCGACCTTAAATAATTAAATAAAAAACTAATATAAGTAAAATATATTGCTTCGACAAGTTTGGCAGATAAATAATTGGTCCAGCTTATAGTCTAGTCGAGTGGCGGCACCATTCTGGAAGAGGTTGTATTTGACCTGGTGGACTGATGACATGGTCAAGATTAAGCATTACCGCTGAATGCAACTTGCTTGTGACTGACTCGCGATCAGCCTCAGTATGACAGTAGACGTCTTCATGCTGCTGATGGTGATGGCCTAGTCAATATGTTACGAAAAAAGACATGAGTATCCTAAAAAAAATTATGTGCATTAGCTCATTAGATTCGTAATGTCTACATAAGTGCGCCTGAGAAATGTATTGAATAGTAAAAATGTGCAAAAGATTAAACACTTAAAAACTAAAAATATTTCATTTCATTTTTTGCCGATATCTCGTATAATTTTAATATTCCATTCTCTCACGTCTATGTATCATTTTCATTATCCATTATTTATAATTAATTTGTCTGACTGGTGCGCCGCCACTGAACAGTGAGTGTAACAAAAATATTTTTAAGACATCATATATTTAAAGAAAAAAGAAACAAAATATGTCATATTCAAAACATCTAATCTTCACCTTGAAAAAAATTATGCGCGTTAAAAATTTTACTAAAAACTTATTTTCATTAATGTAGTATCCCGGACGAGCACACAAATTTGCTGTGATTCCGGACGAACCCCCAAATTTGTAGCGATCCCGGACGATTGAGGTTGTTACTACTTAGTAGGACAAAGGGTGTTGGTTTGTCCTAGTTAAAGGAATCACAGATNTAAAGCCATCAAAGTCAATCTTACATTATGTAGGCTTCGTCAACACACCACGTCGTTAGTGAACAACTTAACGATTACCAACGTTAGTCGAAACTAACGACTACGATGCGTACTCTTTAAAGTACTCTCCAAAACTGCCCTGCCTCAACTCTATTTCTATGTTCTACCACATATGCACCCTGCTCGGCTATACTCACATCTGCTTCCATTCAACTCTCACAACAAATAAGTCAAACAGACTGATACATTGTATTCACACGCTTTCTTATCTTTTATAACTAAGTCCTATTATTTTACGAACATACCCCACAATATTTAAGGGATATTTACGAATGTGCATATTTACAAAGTCTTGTCTTTATGCTATTGCCTATAGTTGTAGTTGCGTTCGCCTTGCGCAATCGATACGTATCTGTGTCGACAGATGAATACCATAATTATGAAATAACTATAATACGCATTCTATTTCTACTTACAATACCTTAATAATTTCTTAATTACAAAAGAAAACTACACAAAGGTAAGGGTTAATAACAAACATTTTCGTTATTCTACATTAAATTTGATAATTGTTTGTTAACAAGAATTTCTTGATCATGTCATAATTTTTACAAACTTTTCTTTTAATAGAGGGCAATCGGAGCCCCTCTACGACTACTGATGCCCATGAACATCAGCATAATTACTATGTCGTCTAGTTACCATCCTATTCCCCCCCCCCTTCCAATGGAGCACCGGCTACTCAGGAACCGCAAGAAACGTGACACCGTACGTGCCACTTTACGTTGGTATCAAGTGGTCGAGAGGTACCTCCCCGGTCGTGCCGATCCAATTCCGCTGCAAGGCTACATGGCAGCACCTCTTACTAAAACTAAGTACGAACTCCTCTTATTACAATAAAACTACTTGTACGGGTTTTATCGCATGGTCACGAGTCCACCCGTGACCATGGTTGCTTTAAAACTTCTGAAACGTCGGGCTAGTTAAATAATTAAATAAACCGCGATAAAATCCGTAAACTTAAGACATCAATTTATGAAATCAATTTAATAAAAGTTATGAACAGACTTGATGTTTAATTTAAGAATAGTACAGAAGCCCGTGGAGCATATCCATTCGACTTGAATTGAAACGGTTGTTTGAATAAAGACGCTATTGCAGTCACGAATGCATCCGCGTTCTTTGTAAGTGCTCTCTTGAAGGATCTCCTTGACTTCATAATAACTTATATAGGGGAGCAAATATATATAAACCGTATCAACGTCATTCATTGCATTGTTGGCTTTAAATTTATTTTACCGCTATACGAACTTTTAAAGTTTTTTTTTTTCATTGTATCGGAGGCTTTTTTACGACTGCCTACGCCTATTAACATATACACCATCGCTATGCCAATGAGGTACTCTTCTTACCCCCAGATCAGTTGTAAGAGATAGAGAATAAGGGTCTTATTTAATATTTTAAGCTGATTTGTTACCTAATAGTTAGCGTATGCTAATATAATAAGAACCGGCTACAGCATGGAGATCGTCTGCCTACCTGCTGAACGGCTGACCAACACCTAAGTGGCCCATCTACCATCTGATCTTTCGGGTGTTACGATTACCAACGCCCATTAACATCCACATATTACTATGCCGATGCGTTGCCCCCCCCCCCCCAATAGGCCACCAGCTACTCACGAACCACATGATACGCAACACTGAAAGATACCACTTTACGGCGGTATTATGTGAGAGGGGGGTGCCTCCCTGGTCGTGCGGCCTAATTCCTTTGCATAGGTGGTGGTAATGCCATATATGGCGCTACCACCTCCAATGCAGCATGGCACTACCTCTTTCTAATTGTGTTCCATAGCCGCTTCAGTGAGCTTATACTTCGCATGATATCGGAAAATTTAGTTTTCTGCTTTATGACTTCGTTGCGTGACTTCGAAGTGTTGATTGACCGTTCACAAGTTGGGTAAACGATTTCCATGCAGTATCCGCTCCAGGATGGATGCAAGTAGCAGGAGATCGGATGTCTTGGTCTTCATTGAAAGAGGTGTATGTCCAGCATTGGACCGATAGGGGCTGATAATGATGATGATGAGAATGAAGAGGTAGTGCCATGCTACATTCCAGCTTTATTTAAGAAAGAACACATTTGCTTATTTGTACAGTGTAGACCGAGCCTCAGCCAATTCTCCATGTATAGAAAAAGTTATTTTAACTGCGGTCCACATAAAAGTGTCGGCGTACGTCAAACGAAGCTTAATTGTTCTCTAATACATCATCATTATCTTAAGCGTATGTTTTAGTAAAAGGCAGTGCTGTGTTGTGTTGCATCCGAATTAGCACGACCGGGCATGTGCATCACGCTCGCATAGTAACGACGTCAAGTGACAGCCGTGCGGTTGCATTTCGTGCGGATTGCGAGTTTCTGATGGTGACACAACAATGTTGCGATGTCTATGGTCGTTGGTAGTGTAGCGTGTGTCATAGATATCGATGATGATGAATACGCGATGAAGCGATGACGCTGATGATGGTGATTGTGAATTTTGTGAGTTTGCGGTAAGTGAGGACAACACGAAACTGATATTAATGTTAACACAAAATAATCACATACAAAACTACAATTTAAAGAAATAAAAAAAATGAAGACTTTGAAAACTGCAAGATCGGCAATGTGTATGCTAACCGAATGCTACAGCGGTAGCGAGCTCAGGACGTCAATGTCTCAGCGGATCGCTGGGCGTAAGCCGCTGGCCGACCAATGCCCCAAAGGGGCGGCACTTGCGTGCCCAAGACAAAAGGTGACGTCGCATCGTATGACATTGGTGTATAGTCCAAGATACTACGATGGACTTAAATCTTATTTAGTAATTTTATATGTATAATATTTTGTCTTGTGGGATTGGTCACCACAATAGTCATTATCTGTCATCCAAACTGATCGGGCGCTTCCATATACAATAAATAACTTGGTACTTTGTATTCTATACATTTCATATACATACCGTTCCATATACATCTCTGTTATAAAATGTATAATATGTATACAGAGTAATTACTCCATAATGCATAGAACTGTATGAAACGTTAGAGGTTGTACTCGGCGCATGTTATGCCAGATGGTACTCCACTGGGCGCGACGGTCCAATTAGGGAACACACGGATAGTCCTTTAGGAATATTACCGCTTGCAAAATGGCACTCGTTTGACTTCACTGTATAGTACGAGCCCAGGACTGCTAAACATTCCTGTTTTTATAGATACAGGAGGCTTCTGAGCATAATTTTGAATCAGACATAAGTGATGTACACAACTGTGAAGTATGTGTCGTCATGGCAACAAAATCACATTTTCGCGCCTGCTCCCTAAGGAGGTGGGCAGAGAGAATAGAGAGGCACATATTACGTATTCGATAAGACATATATCCCTACACACATATACAAATTTGTATAGTCGTTGGCATATAAAAAAATAACAAACATATATGCGGGATGTAATGGTCCTACGGAGGATGTCTACAAATTTGTAGAGGAAGACATTTTTTCTTTGTTCCCACTAACACGATAATACAACACAATGTCTTACATTTGTTGTGATGGTGGTGATGAAGATGTTTATGCCGATGATGATTATACGATGGTGATGGTGGTGATGGTGGTGATGAAGATGTTATGTCGTAGTGTTACACATTCAAAAGCACGTTGAGCTTCGGGGAACTTGCGGACCAGTCAATATGAAACTCTATCCGAAATAAGTCACGGGCTCTTAGACTATATTGTCTTGTTACATCTCATTGTCGAGTGTTTTCATAATACTTGTACACACAATAGAAAGTGCTATATATTATTACAGTTGTTCTGCTAAGCAGCGCCTGTAATGAATAGGCTTTCGTACAATATTCCGTTTCACTGTCGCGTGTATTTGTTTTACATCTCAATACGAGACTTTTAAAATAACGACTTCGTAAATTGTTAGCAAACATTGAAGCACTCGCTCTATGAATGTGGAACAAATTCCGTCGTTTTCAATTTTCATGTTATACATACGATTTTTATCTCAGATTACTTGTTGACGGTGTATTTGTTATTTAGGAAGAGGTACAGCCATGCTGCATAGGAGGATGTAGTGCCATGCATAGTGTATGACAGACACTACTACATCCTCCTGTGCAGTTGGGCGGGCACGACCGGGGAGGCCTCTTTAGTATCACTTTTCGTGCAGTTTGTGAGTAGCTAGTGGCCCATGGGGGGGGGGGGGGGCAACGCATCGACATAGTGATCATGAATGATCATGGACGACGGCTTTTTGACATTTATTTTGAGGTCATGGTCAACCTTTATAGAAATTTGTCTCCGCAATCACGCCGGCCTGACTCGGCTGCAATGCAGCATTGGCGCTACCTCTTACTTATTATACACGATGAAACCTTGTGTTCACTAGAAAAACGTTTTATTACTAAGAATTAAAAAATACGATAGTGTAAGAAAATCGTTTATAGATTTTTTTATTTATTTATTGAAACATAAAAAGAACCATTTACTATATAGTTACGGTGTATCAAAAACCTACAAGAGTTTATCCATACACCGACAGACATCGTCAACGCTCGGAATCAAGAAAATATTAATGTGAAGTTAGCGCGTGCGACAAGAGTGCAGTTTGTGTAAGCGACAACACTACAAGAATCGGTATTGCAGTGAACAGGCACAGTGGGATTTTGCGTTTAAGTTCGCAATAATATTTACTTTTATACTTGTAAATTAGATACATGTATTTGATTTTGTAAGTATTAATGATTCTTCACAAATATTAGTAATAAAAGAAATGGTAACATATAGTAATATGAATATAATAGTATATAATAAAACAAATGGTTTTCATTTAGCTTCAGTAACTTTCTTAGCACATTAAAACTACATCCTCCTATGATACGGGATAGACCGGCACGACCGCAGAGGTGGTACCCACTCACGAGATACCGCCGCCAGGAGAAAGCTGCGGTATCGTGTCTCTGTGGTTTGTGAAACACGTCATCTTAACGACACGGCTTTGGGCGTCGGCAGTTATAGAAATTGATGCCTTTAAAGTGCAGAGCTGATTTATCAAAGTGGGTAAAGTAATTACAACAATGATGTCGTCCAAGCTGAATTTAGATCACGGCGGCCATCTATATAAAAACGAGCCAACTGCACACGACACAAGTGTTAGATCATGCACAAGTGCACTCCATATTCCCTCATTCTCCTATTCCGATGGGACGTCAGCCCGAGAAATTAGGCGCAGGACCAACGGCCCATCGTGCTCTCCAAGGTATGTGAGGCAACGCCAGGTTCCTGGCTCCGAACAGTTATTAGAAATCCCAATAACACTTTAGTCCTACCCGGGACTCGACTCACCTCACGACTGTGGTTGAGCATGACTACCACTAGACCATGAGGTATGCAAACTAACTACTATAGCTATTACTAAACAAATTAACTACTACAGCTATTACTAAACAAATTAACTACTACAGCTATTACTAAACAAATTAACTACTACAGCTATTACTAAACAAATTAAAACAAATTAACTACTACAGCTATTACTAAACAAATTAACTACTACAGCTATTACTAAACAAATTAACTACTACAGCTAAGACTAAACAAATTAACTACTACAGCTATTACTAAACAAATTAACTACTACAGCCATTACTAAACAAATTAACTACTACAGCTATTACTAAACAAATTAACTACTACAGCTATTACTAAACAAATTAACTACTACAGCTATTACTAAACAAATTAACTACTACAGCTATTACTAAACAAATTGTGCCACACGAATTTATTTCTCTTCGACACTAAGACAGATTTCTTATCTGGACAGATTTCTGGTCACAATAAATTTTTATTTCCGCGATTAAACGTGATGTTAGACGTACTAGTTGAGTGCCTTTCCCATTTATCCCGGACAAACAAACAGACGAAACGTATTGGTGAATAGTACCATCCAAGTTACACTATACCTACCAACACTATCAATACCGCACCAACACGCACAAAGGCAGAGGTTATACACGTGCGCATTATTTATCGATTTAATCTACATTCATGATAAATTTCATCTAAATATGTTCAGTAGTTTTAGCGTGAAAAAATAAGAAACATACCAACCTTCACGTTTATAATATCTTCTCTTGTGGCATCAGTGTCACCGGCAACGTGGCACCATGCCAAATGACATCATGTCTCTATTACCCAGACTCCGATATCTGGCAGTCCGTCTGTCTGTCACCAGGTTGTATCTTATGAACCATGATGAGCTAGATAGCTGACATTTTCACAGATAGTGTATTTCTACTGTCGCTATAACAATAAATGCAAAAAGTAGAACAAATTAATTATGTATGGGAGACCCATACAACAAACGTATTATTTTCCGGATTTTATATACAATGGTACGGAACCGTTCTTGTGCGAGTCCTACACATACTTGGCCGATGTATATCGCATCTGTGAGTCAAGGCAGGTTATAAATCGGTTTATCAAACATGAAAATCAATACCAAGCCCGTGGATATGCCAATAAATGTATCAGTCTTCTTCATCCTATCAAAGAAGAAAAATAAGCACATTTTAAAAATAGGTAGCGCAATGCTGCATAGCAGCCGAATTTAGGAGTCACGACCGTGGAGGTAACTCTCGTTCACTGATTCCACCCTATAAAGTAACAGCTATGCTGTCACGTTACGGTTTGTGAGTAGACGGTGGTCCATTGACGGGGGGCAACCCATCTCCATGACAACAATTATACATTTATTAAGTGTGTACTCTACTCTACTATTTCATTATAGAATACCTCTTACTTACTATAAAAAAATTTAATGAATATTCAATCAATCAATAACGTGAGAACGTCCAAATGGGACATACTTACAAAAATACAAGATACATCATCAAATCAATCAAAAGATCATACTGAACTATCATTCTAAAGCATCCGTGCCTGATTTAAAGTTGTTTTTAGTAAGGGCATAATTTTCCAGTTGCAATTGATTTTGTAAATCAATGGCGAGACGTGACCAATTCGATCATAATGCAGCAACTCCTATTCTCGTTCCCACAAATAAACATTCTCGTTCCTAAGAGTGTCTACATTTTGTTGGTATTGGTACACGTTCAATAATTTCAAGCAAAATACTAAATGCCGCGTGCATTGTCACATTTTCCGTAGGAAGCAAAAGTAAAATACATGCACCTATCGTTTCACATACTTTTTGATAATGATTCACATACGCCAAGTGCAAGCCTAAATTTGAGCTGTGCTTGCCATTAATGTATGTGCAATTATACCCCAAGTTTTGGCATTTCGGAGCACGTAAAGAATATTCTAATTTTAAGAAGTTTTGGAGAAACCTACATAAATATTTTTTCGTAAATCGAATGCCGAATCCCTTAAAAGTACTATTGAATGAATTCTTTGAAAGAGGTAGTTCCATGCATGGTGTATGACACTACATTCTCCTATTTTTGATACCGCCGTAAAGTGACACCTACAGTGCCGCGTTTCGTGCGGCTTGTGAGTAGCCGGTGGCCCATTGGGGGGAGGTGAGAAGGAGGGCAACGCATCGGCATAATAATGCCGATTTTCATAGGCATCAGTTTTCGTTACAAGGCACCCATTGCTCGTTTGTCCCCTATACTATAAAAATAATTGAAAATAAATATTTAAAAAAATCATCTGCAAAGAGGGTAATGGCTTCTGTATTCTGGTACTCGAAGGTTGTGATTATTATTGATTACATTGAAAGGGGTACAATATAAATTCTGATACTTTTCTTACTACGTCGTTTACGAGAGGAAATTAAAAAAAAGATAACGACCGTGTTCACACGTCTGTGGCCTAAGGGGGGGTAAGCGAAGAAGGGCAATGCATCGGTATAGTAATTATGTGGATGGTTGAAATCCACAATTGTGGCTTTGAATTATTACAAATAAGAGTATAATTGGTATGTGGCATTCTGAATATAAACAAATTGTAATAACTAATTCTCATTCTCTCATTGCTTAACACAACTGTTGCTTTATACGGCGCTTGGCATTAATTTGTATTTTAAAACATTGAAAGCCATGGGGGCTAACGGTGATCGGCAATTTCATTGTTTTATCCGGTGTTCAATAGCCTAACTCCGTAAACACATTATTATAAAATCTAGAATTATATATTCTACGTCTAACACGTGAAAATTTGTATACGCTTTTTTATATTTGTGCAAATGGACTTGGTCCACCAACCGTTCCCACCGCTGCTACTTCTGTCTAGCCAGGATCGACTGCGGAAACCATCTACCAGTCTCTTCGACATGATCTCAGGGAGCCCGAGGGAATAATTGAAACTGTCTGGGGCCCGCAAGAAATTTAATCAGAAGATTATACGTATTCTCTAAGCTATGTGAACAATTCTTACATATAATTTATATGTACTGTATAGTTTCAATAAAATCCATTCCGTCGCTTTTGTGTGAAAGACTAACAGATATATACGTCCATACTTACAAATTTTCGCGTTATAACATTAGTACGATTATTTTTTATGTAAATCAATTACCCTATGCAACATTTATTTTAAATTCATTAAATATTACCGGATTTGTCATTCGATTTACGTAAAAATATTTATGTTGGTGGATTAAATGTTTCTTCGAAACTTCTTAAAAGTAAAACGTATATTCCATACGTGCACCATTAAGCCCCAGCATATGCACATAAATAAACAAATTAGCGTATGTGCAACAATGACCAAAAGTAACAAAAAAACGATAAGTGAATGCATTATATTTTTGTATCATATGGGAAATATTTCAAAGAACATGCCATTTAATGTTTTCTTAAAGTTTTTTAGGTGTACCTAAAAAGTGTAGGCACGCTTAGGAACGAAAATTTTCCTTTGTAGTAAGGAGAATAGGAGTTGCTGCGTTATAATCGAATTGGTAACGTCTCACGAAACGTCTCTAAAAATGTGCACATGAAATTACTGGTATACGCCAGAACACAAGGGACGGCTTGGAGAGAGAACTTCACACAAAACAATTGTTTCAACGGATGTGTCTTCACAGTCAGATCAGTTAGTCTTCAATCAAATTTAAAAAAAAAACTTTGACAAGTACCTCACCGTCTTTTTTTATTTGTCTCAGTTTATTGTTACAGAAAAAAATTGCAGAAAACGATATAAAAGACTGGGTTTAAATTTAGTTCTCACGCCATAAAAATCCCGTTTGAAGAAATTATTTTCAATGTAGAGAATTTCCTGTATAAAAATAATATTAAGAAGGAAGATTCGGAGGCCATGAGGCAGGATATATCGTCAGTTTTAGACGAAGCTTCGTCCCAAAATTAAATATTCCCTTCGAACAATAAAAAGCATTGCAAAACTTACGCAAAGTACAGGATATAAAAATTCTCCGCGCGGATAAAGGTAATGGCACCTATGGATACGACAGACTATAATGAAAAAATTGAACGCCCTGTAGCGGATGAGTTCACTACAGAAATGTCAAAACTCTCCGAATCATTGAGTCTGGACGTTAAGAACCTGATCCCTTCGTGTGAAAAACCGCCGCAACTGTATGGGTTGCCGAAAATACACAAGACTGGTGATCCACTACGTCCAATAGTGAGCCAAATTGATTGACCAACTTATAAATTGGCTCAACATGTGGCGAAAGTTCTATCACCACTCCGTGGACTCACTAATGCAGTTGTAAGGGATTTATACCACTTTGTCGAAGAGATAAAACAACTACATCTCTATGACAATGAAATTATGGTCAGTTTTGGTGTACAGTCCCTATTTACATGCTTACCAAGAGAGGAGTGCATGTCAGTAGTAACAGGAAAGTTGAAAGATAATAACCTGCCACTGGAATATGTCGAGCTATTTAAACATTGCCTTTCGTCTTGTTTTATGATGTGGAATCATCAGTTCTACAAAAAAGTAGACGGAGTAGCGATGGGTTCACCTGTATCCCCTGTAGTTGCAGATATTTTATGGAGGACTTCGAGGAGGTTGCCCTTCGAACTTCACTTGTAACACTAAGATTTTACAAGAGGTATGTTGATGATACTTTCACAATTTTACCTAAGAATAAAGTAACCATATTCCATAACTATCTAAATAGTATAAACTCCAAAATACACTTTACAATGGAGTAAAATAATACCTCTAGGTAAGTAATTGTTTAGTTTTCTTAGATGCTTTGATCGTCCGTAATCCCGACAACATTCAGTCATACAGTGTATGGAAAACATACCCATACTGATCGGTATCTAAACGGCAATTCTCATCACCATCCAACACAGTTGTCTACCGCGGGTAAATCTTTGTTTCAGAGAGCACGAGGCATCTGTGACAAGCAACATGTCAAGCAAGTTCTACGAGACAACAGGCTTCGGTTCCCCCGGCTCTGCTCCACAGAAGCCGAGTGAAACCTGCCACTGTCGAGCGCTTACCTACAATATTACCATACTTAAAAGGGCTGACTGATAAGATTGGCTATATTCTTAAGCGAGCTTCAATAAAAACTTATTTTAAGCTGCCAAAGAAGATTAGTCAGTTCTTACCATCAGTGAAATGCCATATTCCTCTGCAAGATGCAGGAGTGCACAAGCTTGATTGTGACTGTGAACTCTCTTATATAGGGCAAACTAAAAGATCAATAAAAACTCGCGTTAAAGAACATATAGCCGATATGAAACACCGACGTGTTACAAAATCTGCGGTCTGTCAGCATGATGGGTTGATTAATCTTATGTAAAGGCAGGGCCACATTAGATTTGATAAGGCGCAAATCCTCACTACGGAACACCGATTTCTTTCAACGATGATCCTTGAGGCTATTGAGATCCAAATTTCAATAGAGAAGATTGCTGGGTTCTTTCCTCTGCTTGGGACCGAGTGGTGATCATAATCAAATCAAAAAGTAAACATAACACCCTAAGGAAGCAAGATATAATAAGTACTGTTTGCGTTAATCGGAACAACTAAAATTATAATTCCTCGGGTACTTTTAAAAACTTGGCACATCAGGACATCTGTCATCTCAGTCCACCCGCGAACATGGTTGCCGTAAAGCTTCTGAAACGTCGGGCTAGATAAATAATTTAAAAAAACCGCGATAAAATCCGTAAAATTAGTTTTATTGTAATGACTAACATTCGCGTAAACTTAATACATCAATATATAAAAGAAAATATAAATTATAAGAGATATATACTTGGAACACTTAACCGTTATCGGAGCCTTTAAATATCTATATATGGATGAAATTTCCCTCAAGCTTATTATATATGACTATTGCTAAGTCGACGGAACCTTATTTAACCTTAGTTGGGAGCACATTTAGTCCTCGCAGAGTAGTTGCCTTTGCTGTGGTCTGAAGCGGTGATATATGAATATCGATAGCGTTTAGGCTTCGAGGATATTTTCACGTATGAAAGTATATTATCAGAAAAAAAGATTATTTTATAGCATGTAAGCGCAATTAGCGGGTATTGCGGTTCCCTAAATAGTTCAGACCGTTAATGGACATGACAAGTTAATCTGTGTACAAAATCTGTTATATTAGACCCTATAAGAGTGAGAGAAACAAATATATTGCGCCAAGACATTTGGTGAAGTGAGAAAGAGGATCAGATCGCAGGGTGACACACGTCAGTGAGAGCATAATCATTGTTAAATTTATATTTATTTCTTTTTTCTCTTTCGGGTATAGCTCCGTTCTCGAGTTATCGATCGAAATATAAGTCAAATTATTCAAATTTGTGATCACTTGAAACCATCAAGAACACCCACATAGTTCGGTTGATATGAACAGCGAAAGGCGTGAGGGTTTTTGCATTATTGATAAAGATGTGCTATGCCGATTTGTTGCCCATTTCCTGGGCTTATATTGGTTCCGCGAGCGATTGCTTGCGTCATATGGCTTCGTCTATTTGGAGAAAATTTTGGCAGACGCTGCTGCCACTATCACTCTACAGTTTTTTTATTAGAAAAAGGTGGAAAACGAGGAATCGGAGCCTTTTGATGTCTACCGTCGATCATGGGTATTCGCATGATTGTTACGCAAATGCGTTGCACTCCTATCGTCGTTCCCACCAGTCACTTTACGCCGGTAACGAGTTAGTGGAGAGGTACTTCCCCGGTAGTGCCGGCCTAATTCGTATCATGGCCCTGTTTCTTCAAAAAAGGATCCGCTTACTGTTGAACATAGAATTACTTCAGTGAACTCCAATACCACAAAAATATATGAAACCTTTTTATCACTCATGGACGTAAAACATTTTACATTTTATAGTTAAAATTTATATATTAAAAATACGTAAAGTAAATTTGAAAAAAAAGTAACGACGAAACCGCCTTCTTATGAACGAATTCATTCATTTGTAAGATGTCTCGGTAATCGAAGCCATTTTATGACTACCCACGCCCATGAAAAACAGCATAATTATTATACTGATGCGTAGCACTCTTTTTCCAATTGGTCACCGGCGACCCACACATCGCACGAAACGCCACACCCAAGATAACGCTTTACGCCGTTATTATGTGAGCGACGGGTAGCTCCCCGGTCGTGCCGGCCCAATTCCGCTGTCATGCAGCAAGAATGATTCAACCTCTATACACCACAGTCGCGACATACTGCGGAACTGTTTTATTTTTCACGAAAAGTTACCAATGAACACATCTGCAAACATTTCTGTACTGTGTAAATTTTCGCAGCGCTCGTTTGCTCGTTTCCCCGGAAAAAAATACTGAACTAACCTTTACATAACCTCCATCAAACCGTTTCGTCAAAATCCTTTCAGTACCTTTTACCCTTTAACGTTTAAGTGGAACATTATAAGGAGTGAAACTTTTAATGTAAGAAAAATGTTATATAATTTGGAAACAAGTATGATGGACGAGTTTTTAATGACTTTGATTCGAGAACTCTTTGGACGAGGATCCGATTCAGGCGTAGGCACTTGTGTATGATGAAACGTTAGCGATGTTTAATTGACCTGAAATTAGTGATAAGAATTTTTAAACCCAAAGACTGATTGGTATTATACAAATTTATTAGACGTGATGATATCTGCATTTGAGAGTGTAAATACTAAATCCCTCAATTGAGCGATCCGAACGTCTAAGAGACCGCCCAAAACACGATAGTGTAGTAAAAATATAGTAATTGATGCCATGCTGTATTGCTGCCGAATTGGGCTAGCACGTTTGTGAAGGTGCTTCTTGCTCACTGAATACAATCACAAAATTATAGTTATGCTGACGAAGTTTATGATGTTTCCACTGGCCGCGGAGAGATCTGAAAGGCTGCACTTTGACACAAGCCACGAATGTTTGTGCCCATCAGTGGTCACGTCACAAATAGGCTCCGAGGGCCCTTATCCCTTCTTATTATAAATCTACGTGCCTAAAAGCTATCTGGCTGCATGTGATCGATTTTCTCAAAAATTATGAACGAATTTTCATGTGGTTTACAACCTCAGGTACAGCGGTTCACTAGGAATAATTTAGTGTATAATTTGCTATGCCAGGTGATGCCCCACGTAACTCCGGGCTTATTAGTCGGAGCGTCATGGAATATAACATATAAGTCTTCCTCGATAGATGGATTATTTACCGCAGAAAGATTGATTCAATTCATCCCAGTGGTTCCTGATATTAGCGCGTTCAAACAAACAAACTCGTCAGCTTTATATTATTAGTATAGACCTACAGGCAAAGCCGAAGCAGATCGCTACAATAATGAAAAAAAAAACATCAATAAGCATGCACAAACTGAAAGTATTGCGGATTGACTGCCGGTTTACGGAACTGTCGTCTGTCCGTACACATTGCGGTAGACAAATCGAATAATATTACATCCAACAAGAGCAAATATTTCAGACGCAGATGCGACACTCGCATTGCATAACACGTTCCGTCAGAATTACTGATTGATGTGGATTTGCCGCAGTATTTTTATACGTGCCGTTGAATATTATCCATTTTAATGCCGGGTCGGCCAAACGGGGGGCTATATATAATTCGAGGGCAAACGTGCAATCGTAGCGTTTTTGCCTTTACATTTATTTGCCGATGCGTTGCCCTTCTTCCCCGCCCCCAATGGGCCACCGGCTGTTATCATTTTGAGAACACTGAAAATATAAATACTTATTTCGTGTTCCGTATTTCAGGAGAACGGAATAATAATAAATAATAATAAATGATAATTTATTTTCGAAAAGAACACTGCTCCAAAAGAGAACAATAATAAAAGAAAAATACAATATAGGTATTACAGAGACATACACAAAACAGACAGTACATCTGTGCAAAGAGATATATATGTAATAACATATTCTTCTCGGAAACGTGTGGAATTATCAAGAAAGTTCATGTCGATTAGTGAGGACCTAAAGTTCCTTGGCCGTTGGCGTACACGAGATCAAATGTATATAGCATAGGTTATAAAAACATAAGCATCAGAAAGCCTACGACTACCGATGCCCACGAACATCCGCATAATTGTACCGATGTATCCTCTTCGATGAATGTCACAAACCACAGGAAACGCGACACCGAAGACATCACTTTTCGCCGATGTCATGTTAGAGAGCGGTACCTCCACGGTCGTGGCGGCCCAATTCAGCTGCAATACAGCGTGTCACTTACCTTTTACTAAAACCATAGATATATTACAGAAAAGAACTTAAACACCTATATATGAAATATTTTCTTTTTTGAAACAGAACGGAAGAAGATCTAGTCAACGCGGTAGACTATTTAAGATACGACGTTATACAATCTGACTTATACACGGACTAATAACTAAAATAAAAAATTATGAAGATACTTAAAAAGTATCTTACGTGCTTCACCCCGTACATTACAGTGACCTGCTTGCCATGTTGAATATTTTTTTTATATTTACTAATTATATACGATAACATTCCTTGGCACTAATCGTTGGTGAAAACTACCTTACTGTACCTAAATATACCCAATATTTTGAGTTTACTGCGAACAAAACGACCGACAGGCGCAGTTATATGCAGTGATTACCTTGATTTAGGTCTAGAACCATATTTAATTTCCATTATTTTATTAAAAAAGAAACAATTCAAAACATTTTATGTAAATAACACAAATTCCATTCACCTTCCTTCCTATCAATACTAAAATAACCGGTCATTCTATTCATAATAATCTTCAATGAATAGATTTATTTTCAATAGTACAGTAATTTCCCTCGCTTATTTCTTTGATAATAATTTTAATATAATAATACAGATTCATTTACCTTCTCTAGGGCGGCGGACCTATTGTAACTCATATGATGTGGTTAGCTATGTCTATGAAACGATTCCAATGGACTTGGACAATGGGGTTCCCAGGT
>JAFELO010000132.1:84104-105765 GCA_017140195.1 Eumaeus atala
GACAACCCCGTTGCCACGCTCCCGCAAGGATACGGCCCGCCGCTTCTCCCGTGACGCCAACTTCACGGCCACGACCCATATTTTTCTTTTTTCTTTCTTTTCTTCTGTTTGTCGCGTCTGACCTTTGACCTTTACTTTTCCACCATTACACCGTATCGTAAACACAGCGTGCGATTCGGTGCCTGTCCATAGGGCCATCACAGGAGTGGAACCATACACGTTTCCCAGTTCGCTCTGGGACCTGTGAGAGTGCCCCGACAAATGGATAGACGCCGATCGTACAAAAATACCAATAGCCCAGGCACATAAACATATGTGCATATGCACTCAGAGGTCAACATGATCTCGCATCAACCACAGCCTCGTATTGACGAGGCTCGAACAACTCATCTCCAGTAGGGAGCTAAGCTCCGGTCTGGACCCCCCTCGACCCGGCAACGGGAAGAGTGCGAAGACGTAACGAGTAGATTTTTTATAGTATAGCAAGGGGGGCAAACAAGCCTTTGTACGACGACTAACACCACAAGAACATCCGCATAAATAATATGCCAATGCGTTGCTCTTCCTTCCTTCTAACATCCAATGGGCCACCGGTTACTCACAAACCGCATGAAGTGTGACACCGAAGCTTGCATTTACGGCGGTTTACGGCGGCTTTATAAAAGCGATAGGTAGCTCCGGTCATGTAGGCGCTACCCCCTTAATAAAATTTGTCGTTTTCTCTTCGAATTTAGTGCCGTCCTCTAGGCAACCTTCATCTACGTTTCCAATGCCCCAATTATATTTTAATCCATAAATCAGGAGTTTCTCCTATTCAAGGGTTTGGCGGATTGTTGTCTCCTTAGCAAGGAATGGTCTTCCACTTTTCTTCCACCCAATCGATATACTATAATGACGAACAAGAATTCCTAAGTGCTGAATGAAGAATGCCTTCGCTCACACGCCTCACGTACCCTACAAGTTATTACTGAGTATTCCAATGTTAAAATGTATATTTCTTAATTTTTACACCCATGGTTCATACGACAGCCTAATATTTTATAATATAGAGGGCAAAGGACCAATCGGCGCCTTTTTACAACTGCCAATGACCATAAATATCTGCATTATTACAATGCAGATGCACTCCTTTCATTGTCCCTATCAAGAGGCCAAGACAAACCTTAATGTTATATGAGAAGGAAATAAATACCTGTTTAATAATATATACTCTTTATTACATTACGGATTGTCTACTTTGCTTGGAGCCCGAACAAATATAAAGATTTTAAAAGAGAACAGAGGCGTCCTGGAGGATTGCAACACGTACATACTTAATCACAATTAGCGTCTTCGTTTCTAAAGTACCATAACCTTTCTAAGACCTTGTCGGGTTTCACTTGCTTTACCGCATCGTTTTAGTATAATTCTCGTTATCGCCATGTATTTGAGTGGGTGCAGACTAAGTTCTACAGCTGTAAATTGGTTGAGTATAGGTATCAAACCTAATTAATATTACCATAAGATTATGACAGACTACTTTTAAACTATTTACACCAAGTTATGGTTTTAATACTGCGGACTAGGCCTAAGTTTTTGTTTAAATCTTTTTCTCTCTGTCTCTCTCTCTTATCAGTTCTTCTTCTCAAGGGTGAGATTATGACTGTTGTGTCCCAAATTTGTAAATATTTTGTAATGCTCTTAAATGATCGATGTATTCATTAGTGTGGCGTACTACGTCAACTGACAAGTGTACCGTGTAAAGTACACACCTCGTCATTCATCATATCCGTGTAACGTAAATGTAAATGTAATTTATTTAGTAAATGTCATATTTTTCTGGAATTGTATATAATGAGGATTGAAAAATATTAAAGAGAATAATTTTTCTCATATTTTTGCATATTTTGTGTGAGTGGAAATCACTTGTTTAATTTATCATTCACTGATTTAATATCAGTGAATGATAAATTAAATACAGATAAAAACATTAGATTTTATCACAAATGGCATTAATTTATGATTACTTACAGAATATAAAATATTTTTTACTTAATCGATAAAGTTTCAAATAGTGATGATTAATAGAAAAATAAAAATAAATTATTAAAAGGAGGCATCCTTTTTTTTTTTGCGGGGAAACGCATTTACGCGTCTCCACTGGCCCTGGGTGGGTTCCAGTTGTGTGTGGGGCTCGCGGCACATTACAGTGCGAATACCCACAAATACCACCGCGAGTGCCATCAGTGCCGCCTTTGGGGAGGTGTCCCGGAACACAAAATCATCAGGGCACCTCGACGGCTAGTCAGCCCCCTGAGTGACCGACGCCACCTCCACAGATGGGGTTTTCCGAACCACAGGACAACCATAGGTATACATAGGTATGGATGAATTTATTCATTCATACGTAACTATAACATATCAGTAAGATCAACGGATAACTACAAGCCTAAAGGCTAGAGTCAGACTCTTGCAGTGCTTTTGTGCGAGGCAAACGGAACACAAAGATTAAAGACACTAAGTACCCGTCTCTTTGTGGTTACTATTAGAGGATCATTTAGCTATCCTTACTACCAAATAAATGTTTTTTGATGTCTTAAGTTTACGCGAATGTTAGACATTACAATAAAACTACTTTTACGGATTTTATCGCGGTTTATTAAATTATTTATGTAACCCGACGTTTCAGAGGCTTTACAGCAACCATGGTTACGGGTGGACTGAGAAGACAGATGTCCTGATGTACCAAGTTTTTAAAAGTACCCGAAGAATTATAATTTTAGTTGTTCCGATTATCGCAAACAGTACTTGTTATATCTTGCTGTCTTGAGGTGTTATGTTTACTTTTCGATTTGATTATGTTCACTACTGGATCCCAAACAGAGGGAAGAACCCAGCCATCTTCTCTATTGAAATTTGTATGTCTTTTAATTTCAATAGCCTCAGGAATCATTCTTGGAAGGTGTTCCCTAGTGAGGATTTGCGGTTTATCAAATCTAATGTGATGGCAGGGGCCAAATTCAGCATGCTCACAGACAGCAGATTTTATAACACGTCGGTGTTTCATACCAGCTATATGTTCTTTGTTGAGTAGTTGCTAATAGTAGTTATTACTTCTAACATAAATTTATGAATACAAAATTTGTACTTTATTTGTCAGTTATGTTCCTTAATAATTTAATAGACTAGCTCTAATTAAATATTTTTTAGGGACGTAAACATCCTTTTTAATATAAAGTTATTTTAGGTGACTAATCATCTGAATCTATTGCGTTTATTTAGAAAATCAGTTTTCCAATTCATGACATTCGTAAAGGTAAAACCATCATTGTAGCAGAATTGGGCTGGCAATACCGGGGAGGGAGGAGACACCTCT
Organism: Eumaeus atala; assembly: GCA_017140195.1. Taxonomy (NCBI): domain Eukaryota; kingdom Metazoa; phylum Arthropoda; class Insecta; order Lepidoptera; family Lycaenidae; genus Eumaeus; species Eumaeus atala. The sequence continues at coordinate 87,460 of JAFELO010000132.1, forward strand.
CCCTTGATACCCCGTAAAGTGACATCTACAGTGTCGCGGTTGTGAGCGACCCATTGAAGTAGGAGATGAATAGGAGAGCAACGCATTGACATAGTAATTATTCTGATGTTCATGGGCGTTAGTAATCGCAGATGGGCTCCGCTTACTCTTTTGTCTCCCCTATAGAATAAAAAAATGCAGTGGCAATGGTCTGACACGGCCGGGGAGGTATCCCTCATTCACAGAATGATGTTACAAAGCGACGGCTATGCTGTCGCGTCTGACGATAAACCGGGGGTAGCAATGGTGTAAGGTGAACAACACACATGTATATCCACTAACTATGGGTAGGTTAATAAACGTCGGTACTCGGCAGTAATCAAATTACTCCAATTGCACATTCGCTCCCCCATACAAACAAATAAATATAATCACTCTACTACTTTCAGGGAATGGTTCTATTCTTACTGGCCCAACAGCTACTTAGATTTGTGATATTTAAAAATTTGCTAGTAATCTATACTGTAGCAGGCTGACCAATTATTTTAGAGCTTTCCATATATTACCATTGTTGCAATGTAATTAATTGAGCTGGCGTAACGGAGATGGTCCTGCTGATGTAACATCATCGTGAAGTATAACTGCTTCATAATTGTTCCCGGTTTATGGGCCACCGAATTGCCTCTTAGAGGAGACAGGAAGGACATTAATTTAGACATTATAATCTTCATGTATAAAAAAAATTTGTTCTGCTCATAATAGAAGAACAGTGGTAGGAAAAGTGAATGGTAATATCTACAACGTCCAAGGGATCATCTATCCCCTCCAAGAGGCCACGACGCCTTTTCGTGACAGAAAAAAACAACCTCCGTCTGTAAAGAAGTTTCACATCAAAAACCCCTTATAGTATGAAAATGAATAATGATTGATCCATCCACGGGCCGTATGAACGATGAACTGTGATGAAATGTTTACGTGTCACATGTTATTCTAAATAGATCGTTTCTGATTTTACTTTCCTGACTGGCCATATAATTTCACTATAACTTCTTAGTGATTATCCATTATTTCTTGATCATCCAGTATTTATAAAATTACTTACATAAACAGGTTATATAGTATATTGAAAAGGGGTATAAATATTGAAAACGCTCCCTACTGAAAATATAAATGGCTATCATTCGAAACATAATTTGTGAATGGCAGGCATGAGGGGATAACTCAATCAAATTTTAAGCATCATGTAAATTATTTCCGAGCATTCTTATATATTACAAGGAAGATTTTTTTTGCACCATCATCATCATTATCAGCCCTTATCGGTCCACTGCTGGACATAGCCTCTTTCAATGAACGCCAAGACGACCAATCTCCTGCTACTCGCATCCATCCCGGACCGGCTACTACACGGAAATCGTCTTTTCACTTGGTTCACCAGGTACCAATACTTCGTTTTCCTAAACACGACCTCCACGCCAGAACCTTACTGACCCATCTGCCATCTGTTCTTATGAGTGTGTGATCAGCCATATTACCACTTCAGCGAGCTTATTCGTCGCGTGATATCGGACACTTTGATTTCTACCTTATGACTTCATTACGAATTCTGTCGGACAGAGAAACACCTAATATAGTGGCGCCGGTCCGTAACCTAATCTGCGATTGATTGACAATCGCCTGCCTGCTCGGCGTGGCAATTATGAACACTTACCTCCAGTGGACGACAGCAGCAGAATTCGGCACCTAGTTCCAGTAGTTCCACTGGTTCGGGCCACGGTAGCGGCCATTGTAACGATGGAACAAGGGGTGCTAGGAATCTCCGGGCTACGGATCGCTACCTCTTTTGCACAACGTGAATAATTTCTTTTTACATTTCTTAAGGTTGTTTTGTTCAGTTTTCTTTAGTTCTACTATAAGCAAAATGGATGCACGAATTTGGAATTATTTTCACTTATGAACATTGCAGCCGCTCATTGCAGCGGAGCCGGGTTGTCACGACTGAGTAGGTATGTGATACTCTTATGATTCTGCCTCATAATTGATGGTCGTATTATCGTTTTTATAAGCTTTTCGTGTCTTACACTGCAGGGTCACCATTGGTGTACAGGGTGAACGAAGACAGCTAATCTATATAACCATTAGTTTTCATATACTAATATACGTCGGTAGTTACTAAACTGTCACGATCACCCGATTGTCTGTCAACGCAATGAGAAAAAACATTCTTTCAATTCAAATTAATATGTACCTTGTAAATTAATTTCTGCGCGGTTTAGCTTGAAGTCATAACAGATAATTAAACGAATTTTGCATATAATAAAATATGTAAAACAAGATATGTTTGTAAATAAATTATTACAATACAATATTTTGCCGTTGCGCAAAAACAATTTTATTTCACACTAATGGTTGTTTTTGTGACGCTTTTGCAGTTTTTTTTTACTCTAAAACGCTCGCGTTTCGTCGTGCATGAAATGCTGAAATCATTTGCACATAAGTCTCACACTATTATTTGGTATCGCGTCGAATTTTACGCCGGAGCGTAAAGAGCAACAATATAATAACTTAGAACATAAATACATATACGAGTATATGTCGCAGTTAGATTGATTACATCGCCGTATTTAATGACTGATAGCTATTTTGAAAAACAGTGCCGTTAATACTTAATGGTACTAAATAAACGGAATCATTTATGCTGTATCTCAAGTGATGCTGTATGTACACAACGTACGCACAGTTTTTGCGCACGCACATGTATATCAAAAACAAGCCACCTGATCGACCCCCCTCGGCGCAGTCAGATAAAATGTATATTAATTGCAGCATCTAAAATATACAAATATTTTGTAATATGAAAATAATGTGATAGCCCTTAAAACTAACTTTGCGTAGCTAAACAAATGCAATGAAATAATTACTTTTGATGGAATTATATGAAAGCATTCGCTGGATAATTTAATTGTTTCTCCAACAATATCCTCCGGAGCATCCCGCTACCTAATGACCTGGAATGAGGGCTTCTTATAATCCGAAGCTTGTTTTGACGGAGGAAAGGACGATATTATTATTACTATACCTTCTTATTCTTATTAAATCTTCGTCAAGAATTATTACTCAGTGAGAAGGTGTTAAAGCATTAGCTTTCTTTAAATAAATGTTCATAAGCTCACTTTTTTATCATTTATTTATTTATAATAGAAGCCAATATTTTACGATGTTAGCCTGTTCATGTTCTGTCTTATTAAGGAAATTCTCATTATTAAGTTTTGTAAATGGCTGTCAGGTTTCTATACTGCGCGTTCATTTTTTTTCTTTTTTTTATATAAGTCTTCCGTGCTTCCTAAATAAATAAATAAAAGGGTTCGCTCGATCCATGGGTTAAAACCGCATATAAACCTTTTCGGTAGATTTTGTCGTCTACATACACACAGACAGCCTTTAGATTTTTTTATAAGCATAGATAACATTGCATTGCATGTAAAATATAAATAACATGCTGTAGCCCGTTGTTTTGCTTGCGATGTTGGTCCCAATAGAATCAATTACATTCTCATGATGGAAACAGTTTTCTTTTCATTCACATTTGATTGCAATCTCTATGACAAAATGCATCAACCCGTTCCGTATTTTTTTACGGGAAAGATTAACAAACATTATGTATGTGTGTAAAGTCTTGCATTTATGCGGTGGTTTATTAATAGGTATTACTAAACCACATAACACAGCCCATAAAGTGACAGCTATGGTAGCGCGTTTCATGTGGTTTCTAATAACCGGTGGCCTATTGGAGGGGAGGAGAAAAGTAGCACAACGCATAGGCATTGTAGTTACGCTGATGTTCATGGACGTTGATAGTTGTAAACAGGCTCCGATTGCACGTTTGCTCCTTATAATATAAAAAAAAAATTGCGGGACAATAATGGCGATGTCTGTGGGCGTTATTATCTGGTCGGGTAGTCGTCAAAGGATACCGATTGCTCGTTTGCCCGCCACCCCACTATTCTAAAGAAATCAGGTATAGTCACAAAAATACCTATCAGTCGAAACGTGTCTAAAATTTTGTCTAATATGTATAACTAGAACGAAAGACAAGACTGCAAAATGAAAAGAAAAAATAGAAGCCGCTTGATCTGCTGCCCGAATCGGCTGCAGTGCAGCATAACACTTACTGAGTATAATAATTAGTCGTATAACTTCTTATTTAATTGACTTGAAACTTGAACTTTAGAACGGTTCGCTTGACTTTACCTATAAGTCGGTTTCTGTATAATAGCATATTGCATTTTAGTCTGAAATTATATCACAGAGTAGAGCTCTTATTGTTTCACGCTATGGGTTAAGCCAAGCTTAACCCTTCCTGGTTTCTAGTTTTAAAGGCATAGAAATCTTATATAGTACAATTCATTATAAATATTTATACTTTTGTTCAACGTGGGTAAAATTTACACTTTCAAAATGTGTTACTTTTATCAAAATAATGTAGTATAAAAATGTTTATTATCAGTTGAAAATTTAAAGAAGTATTTTATATGAATATCCTATCATCATTCATCATTATCGGCCCTTATCCGTCCACAGCTGGACATAGACCTCCTACTTATCCTGCTACTCGCATCCATCCCGGACAGGGTACGGCACGGAGATCGTCTTCCCACCTGGTGAACAGTCGATTAACTTTCTTTTTTATAAACTTCGTTTTTATAAACGCGGCCTCCACTCCAGAACCTTACTGACCCTTCTGCCATCTGTCCTTCTGAGTGTGTGATAAGCCCATTGCCACTTCAGCGAGCTTATTCGTCGCGTAATATCGGACACTTTAGTTCTCTGGCTTGTGACTTCGTTACGAATTCTTTCGGACAGAGAAACACCCAACATAGCACATTCAATAGCTCGTTGCTACCGCAAACGCGGATCAGTCCTAAATTAAAAGGCCATGTTTCGGAATGGATATCCCATTTCATAGTAATATTTCATGTATGGCATTTTATATTAACATCCGTATTGAAAGTAAATTCCGACGCCTGTATTAATGTTTTCAATGTTAAATAACAAGGTTTAAAGTGTACAATAATTCACAATAATTCTATAAATAAAAGTTGTGATAAATTTAAAGGCTTTCATGTAAAATTGCGCACGGAACACGATATATTATTATGTAGTCTAACACCAAGCCAGTACCTACTACTCGTATGTTCAAATGATTAAATGTGTTTTTATTTTTTGATTAAAAAGCGAAACAACTCCTTTTTTATCCGACTGCATCCGAACGAGTGTACTGTCTATCGAGCGTATGTATGTTTGTATGTACATATGTATGTAGATGTCTTGTTCCCTACTACAACCTGAAGGGCCTGGCGGTTTTAATGTGTGAACTTTCATCAGACTACTGCAAGTGACAACACAGTTTCACTTAAAAATATATATGATCAATTTAATCCTCCTTTTTGAAGACGATTAAAAAATAGTCGTGGGTTTTATTGATTTGGAAAAATACAGTGAGCCTGTCAAACTTGTCTATATAAAAGATGTACATCTGTCTAATTATGCACTTTGTAAATCAACTTAAAAACTTATGCCCAAGGTTGAATTTTCAATGAAGTGTGATTAAATTTTGCATAACTTAAAATATAACGTGCATTGTAAAAACGACTGAAAATCATACACGTTAGGTTGACACTGCAATAAAAATATTTCTAGATGCTTACACACTACAATCCATTTCACCTTAGATGCAACTACCATTTTTAATTATTGTCACTTTTATTTAAACTAGTCACGACTCAGGTGACTTGTTTATAATTTTTTTTGCTCAATAACATATCTTTTTTTATTGGGCTGATATGAATCTATTGATATATGTTTGTTGATGATTGTTGATTTCGATAAATTTAATTTATATCGCCGCATATCATTTTGTGACACCGGTCTCGGTGATAGGCGTATAGCACGCCTGTCACCTGTATTGTTCCTGAAGGTAGTGTATCTAAAATTCGTCCAAGAATTTTTAGCTTACCTATCTTTACTCCCTGAGCTACATTTCCTATTCCTCTAAAATAAATAACCAACAATCCATGAGTCCTGTTAAAATTAAACGTAAAATAAAACGTAAATTGCCAATACACTTTTACACTTGTATTAAAGTGTGGAATAATATTCGTACAAAATGATTCCCGATTCTATTGACTATTTATTATAAATACGAAATTTGTGGCACGTCGTTAATTAGTTATCGAGAAAAAAAAATATTCGTGCGCTTACATTAAGACAATGAGAAAAAAAGACGTTAAGAACCAATTAGAACAGATTTTTTTTTTATTCACTCATTTAGCAGCTTTAGTCTCAAATTAACACTAATAGGGAGTGGGATAGTTAAATCGAAAGGTTCCCAAGAGATAAACATTAAGAAAGAAAAGGCTAATCGTTTTATAATACGAAAGCTTAGCTCTCACATTAGTCTTAATACACACCTTGAAGTTTTATATTGTCCTTACTAACTTCCCTACACACACACATACAATGGATAGAAAAGTAAGTTGATAGCATATAGAACTTATAGCAGTAAAGTATTTATTATTTTTCAGTAAATAGTTTCCTTTTTCCATAAAAACTAGCTTAGATGTGTGGAAAATACACAACAGTTTACCAATCCCAGAAATATGCTAAAATATTAAAAATGTTTCAAATTGTGCATAACAGATTGTATCCCAGGCACAAACTTTACTCAATTGAGGTAATCTTTACAGATCACCACTAAATTGAGGATGATTTGTGAAAAAAGTCTATTTCCTTCCCTGGATCACTCGGACGGGGACGAAGTGCCTCTGTCAAACAAACGAGATTAAGGAGATGCTGAAAATCTTTGCGCCATTTTTTATATAACCATGCCGCGACTTCGTCCATGAATAATAAAAAAATACACAAAAATTAAAAGTTGGAATGAACTCTTGGTTGAATGGTGACCCCATTCAATCAAGTCATCATCAATCATAGCTGATATTGAAGCCTTATAAAACAAAAGCTGGACTTATTAAAGTTGGAGCCGATGGGCTGGTATAAAGTATTGCTCCGCCTTATTAAACTCCCCAGATGACCACGGAGCAGAACACCGGTGGACATATCGAGGCCAAGTATTCCGATACTAGATATAAGTTAGGGGGGTGTTCATAGGCATCACACCACGTCTGTGTTGAGAGAGACAGAGTTAATCCCCCGGGTGCGCCAGCTCAATTTGGCTGCTCACTTAAGGCACAGCCGAAATGGGCTGGCGCACCAGGGGATTGGGCTGCTCACTAAAGGCGTGCAACACGGCGCTACCTATGTTAAACTTTAAAAAGATTACATCAATTACATACTAACAAGTTGTGAGTTGTGACTTGATTATTTAGTAATAGAAAACCCGCAATAAACTGACTAATAAAATCCACATTTTGTAATAAACCCAACATTTTAGTTACTTTTAAGCGAGCATAATTATTTTAGAAGAATATTTTTTATTAAGAATGATTTGATTTTTTAATATGTACTTTCAAAAAATGGTCTCATAATAAATTAAAGCTTATAACGTTATCAGTGGTATCCACAACAAAAATGTCAATAGAAGTTAATACATGATTAATATAAAATAAAGAATCCCATAGGAATGTAATAAAGGCTAAAGAATTTAATTAAATATATTTTATAAGTAAACATTTGAAATGGCAAGATATGGCGAGCCTTCTATCGGCCTATTATCTAGAACCGATTTCTACAAGGAATAAATATTTAATTCGTACAAATCTGACAATTGAACAGTGGCAAAAACTTCGGGGCTAAGAGAGAAAAGTTTCGGTCAAAGGCGGCGAAGCTCTTTCAGTTTTGTTTTAATTAAAAGACGAAGGGTCTTGTAGCAAATGAAATCGTGCGATTTTTTTTTCGGTACAGAATATATATGGGATTAAGAGGAGAAATCTGTAAGGACACACAATACTGAAGTAACTGAGTTTGTAAAGCGAATTAATCAAACAAAATCAGTTACTTTACAGAAAAATTACTTCATTACCTAGTAATTCTCTACATTATAATAAACCTACTTTAACGAATTTTATCGCGGTTTATTACATATTTTAAGATCCCGACGTTTCAGCAAGTGAAGCTTCTGAAACATAGCAACGAAAGCTACCATGGTCACGGGTGGACTATGATAAAAAAATCTCTGTATTATAGATTTAAAGATGGTCAAAAAAGAACTTATTGGTACCTCTTGTAGGTACTTTTGTTTAAGGTAATCTGGGACATTTTATGTTACTCATAAGTGCCGTTAGCGTGGTGGTAGGTAATATATAAGAACGAATTACTTCTTTAATTTATATTTATAATGAAAGTCATTTTGTGAAAGCCCCCGGCGATGTGAGCTTTTGTTTTCCACTCGCAAGGCGCTCGTGCGAGTTTATTACTGCTTAAGCGTCAAGCTCAACCTTGTTTGAAACCATGCTTCCGGTTCGTAATTTTAAAATTTCTACAAGTTTCTTTTTTTTAATGTACGGCGTTTTGTTTTATTTCAGTCCACCTTTATGTTAGGTGAAAGCACACTAGCATTATTGTCATTCACACACTGATAACTTATTCTTCATGAAATATTTTTATGCTACACACATGCAGATATTACTGGCTATGCGATGCGATTTCACACGCGTAGAAATTTATCTTTGACGCTCATCTCATGTCCACAGTTGTTTCATCTCCAGGATCGGCAGACATTGAAATGTACATACTATAAACTTTCAAACACAAAGTCCTATTAAGATTAACTCAATAACATCCAGGTATAATTGCCTTAGAAGAACAAATTGAAAACAGTTCCAAGGCGCATATATTTGTCAGATTCTAGCGTCGACGACGTAGTGGATGTTGACGTGGACGTTACGTTTGTGTTCTTAAGTGTAAGAATGTACCTTTATTTTAAAGAATAGAGGGGTTAGCGAGCAATCGGAGCCTCTTTACGTCTCCCGACGCCCAAGAACATCCACATTATTATTTTGCCGATGGGAGACCTCCCCCTCCCCCCAATGGGCTACCGGCTACTCACAAACCGCACGAAAAGCGTCACTGAAGATGTCACTCTGCGGAGGTATTATGTGAATGGGAGATGCCTCCCCGCTCGTATGGCACTACCCCCTCCTATGCAGCATGGCACTACCTAAACCTAAATACCTATAAGTAAGTAATATCACCCCGCGGTTGCAACCACGTAACTCAGGTCTTATAAGTCGTAGCGTCATTGTGTATAGTCTATAGCCTAGCTCGATATATGCACTACTCTATGCAAACATATTTTTTCAAACCGGGCAAGTATTTCCTGAGAGTATCGCGTTTAAGCAAACAAACAAACAAACCTTTAGGCTTTACATTAAGTGTAGATGTGAAATTTACGTCTTAACATCGATTTTCTGAAGCAGTACATATTATGAATTTTATTGTGAATGAACATTGTTGTAGTGTTTCGTTGCCTAGCTATTTGAGTGATTATATAAACACATGTTATAATTTAGAAGGAGATAGGAGGTCGGTCGTCTTGGCGTTCATTGAGAGAGGCCTATGTCCGATAAGAGCTGACACTGATGATGATGATGACATGATAATATTAATCAATCGGCAATCGAGTAGTCGGAGTCTTTTAATGACCGAGTCCCGTAGACCTCTTCCTCATTCAGCTCTTCCAACCGGAGTACCCCTCTTTTAAGAAGAGGGGACAAAAGAGAAATAGTGGCGGCGCTTTTGTGCACGGGCAAAGGGGGGAGGATGAGAACCTCACCCCATTGTGCTATCCCAAAGTCGGTGGGGTTGTCCCGTAGTGCAGGACAACTCCACCGACTTTGGGGGTCTCGGTCTACTTGGGGGCTGACTTGCCGTCGAGATGCCCTGATGATTTGCTGTTCCGGGGCACCTCACCAAGACACTGGTTGCACTCGCGGTGATTTTTGTGGGTACTTGGCATTATATAATGTGCCGCGAGCCCCACACAGCACTGGACCCCGTCAATGGCCAGTGAAAGCGAACGAAAACAACGAAAACGAAGTCAACGAAAAAGAAAAAGAAAAAAATCTGACCTCTGAAACCCAGAAGGGAAGCTAAGCCCAAGCCCTAGTTCAGGTCAAATTTGAATACGCGAATCCGGGTTTCCTCGCGATGTTTTCGTTCAACTAAAGTTAGGAAAATTACTTCGTGCTTAAGTAAATAAATGAAAACTTTATTTGTAAAAAACACACAGAGACTATGACATTTGAATATAACGAAGTGTGAAGTAAAAACATTAGAAAGAAAAAACCATGAAAACAAATCATAAAAAATGTAGCTCTCTTGGCAACAGTGTATTTCACAAAATGTTGGGACCTCAGATATAGTCTGAACCTGATGACTCCTGACACTGATTTTCAGGGCCACATTATTTCTTCCGATCATGGCAGGGACGACATGACTTAGTAGTAGAACAAACATAAGTAATTATATAAAGATATACATTTTGACTCCATGTGTGCTTCGTGGACATAATATATTGATAATTTATTTAGATACGTGTAATAAAACTTGCTAAATATAAGTGAATAAAAATTATGTTTATATATACATACCTCTATATCATTACTGTTTATATTATTATTGTCATATAAATCGAGAGTTTGCGTATTATACGTTTTTGATACTTACATCGAGTTATGTAACAATTTTTTTATACTGCTTTTAAAAATTTTGTTTGTAATGTTATAACATTCGTAAGGCAGGTCGTTCCGACACTTTGTTGCTTGTTGTTGTACTTAAATATACCACGAAATGCGGCTGTTCGGTTTGTGGACGAACTCAAAGCGCACTGAGAAGCTCGGGTGCAGTGTGCGGTGTTCACACCTCTCGTCCACTCCGGTTTTCCAGTCAGGTATTCGGGTACGCCGTATTTCACTACGCCAAACAACAACGTAGCTAGGTGTAGCCTTCGACGATTTTCCATTTTTAATATGGACGCTTGGCTTAGGTGTGGAGTTACGTGATCTCACCATGCTATATTAAAGCAGTAGCGCTCATAAGCGTTTTGAAACCGCTGTATGCACTTTTTGGTTCGTTTTAATAGCCTTGGGCCAAATACGACATCCATAAAAGTAAACTTGGATAGTACGAGTGATTCGCATACCACTATACGAAGATGGTCTACGTCGCTAAGGGAGTCTAATACGGTACAGAACCTTAAGTCTATAGTAACAGGAGCGTATGATATTCAATACCTGTGATTCAGAACGCAAATTCTCGTCAAGTATCACTTCGAGGTTCCGTATTTCGCTCACACCCTCTATCATACTACTACTGATTTCAATTATGGGTTCCCTGCTTTTAACTAGTTGTACGCGATGACGGCTACCAAGCATTATGTACTTAGTTTTGCATGGGTTCAAAACCAGTGCGTTCGTTTTTGACAAATTGAAAATGCTATTCAAATCACCGTTGATTAATGACAATGATTATTTCGCGTCATATGGCCTGAAAGACAGATATATTTGTATATCATCAGCATATATATGGTACCTACATTTTCTAATGCTTTTGATTTTACATCCCCCCGAGTATAGGTTAAACAATATAGGACCTAGTATCGAGCCTTGAGGGACTCCTCGCTCAAGGGGACTGCACTGTGACGTGATCACCTTCTTCCCCTCATTTCTAACTTCTATGATTTGGTGCCTATCTGTAAATAGCTTGTGAACCATAGGACAGCGGCCTCCTCCAATCCATAAAATCACAGCTTAGATAAAAGTAAGTTAATATTTAAAGCTGCAAACGTACGGGAAAAATGTAGCAGAACCAATATTGTTACGCATCTTGAAATATATCTTTGTCAGTTACAGCCTGAAAGTAAAATGTAGAAGTGCCATATTTATTTTTATTAAAAAAGTCTATTTCTGATTCTTCTACAGTGTTACTGCCTGGTACATTTAGAAAGTGTTTGTCTGGAACACACATGTTTGGGGGGAGGGTTTCCTCGGTTTGTTTGAAATTAATGTTATTTTTAATATGATTCCACATAGTTCTAAGTTTGTTTGGATTGATGTTAACGTATGTTTTGAAATATGTGGCTTCTTGCATTCTGGTAGACCGTGCAACCAGCCGCTGCAACTACTTATAGTAGGCTATCTTGGCCGGATTATTAGTTAAATGTGCTTTCCTATAAGCTTCATCACGACGTTTCAACATTAGACGTATATCATGTGTGATCCACAGATAGTTTTTAAGTTGTATATATACTATCTTTTTGGGGGCTACGTTATCGAAAACATCTAACAAAGTAAAGGTGAGGTTAGCTATGCCATTAACGTCTCCCACGCTAATGGTGTTCCACTAAATAGATATAGTATTTGGTAGGCCTTATAGAAAGAGGTTTAGGACGCGTTTTGGGTTTAGGCATATTGAGCTCACACGCAACTAGTGCAAGGTCAATAGGGATTGGGATGTATTCCACCCACACTCTGGTCACATTTGCGTCAGTACAAATGGGATCGAGCAGGCATAATAACATCGAATAAATTTTTCCACTTGATATTTAACGTTACTTTTGGGGAACTCACGTCGCCACCATCGCATCGCAAATAAACAGAAATACTTATTCACTACTAACTTCAAATATCTATAATAATGTGTAACAAGATAAAGACAAATGAAAACGTGGCTGGGATCGAACATGAACTACCACAGTGAGAGTCCGTAGTGTAAACCACTAGATCACTGAGGTTTTCTTTGGAATTATCTATGGAAAGCCGACAATGTTAAATATGTAAGATACATGTATTGTATTGGTATGAATAAGCGTTAAGCCCGTCGAATATAGCTGTGTCTAAGAATACATCAAAAAGTAGAAAGGAAAACAAAAACTGCGAAATCACCCCGACGCCTACAAACTGGAAGATGATGTAAAGTGATCATCAGTATGCGCCCCGGCATTCTTAATTTCCGATGTCACTTATCAGCGCTCCTTCACTGTTTTCCCTTGCGCCTTAGACCCTCATCAGGATTTTGAAAAGGGTATCTTTGCTTATTCGGTGTAAGACATATATGTTATGTCGTTAGGATTTATTTTTCTTCACGTATAAACATAACGAAAGAGATATTCTCTGATTTTCTTTTGAATACACCCTGAGAACGTATTCTATTGATGTTAAAAATACGATTATTTGTAAATCAAGGTTTACTGAGATATTAAAAGCCCGAGATAGAATTTCGTACAATTTGTGAGCGTATGGTATGGAAAACAGCATGTACAATAGCTTGTGATTGTGCTAAAAATAATATTTTTTTCTGATGTACAAGACGTTGTGTCTCATTGGAGGGAAGGAAAGGAGGGCAACGAATTTGCATGACAACCCAAACAATAATGCAGGTGTCGTTGGTAGTCATGAAAAGGTTTCGCTTTTTCGTTTGCTTTCCTTTTATATCACTCGCGTTCTCAAAACGAATCAAATAGACATCGGATTCGTTAAAATCCTTCGTCCCATTGATCCTGTAGCAGGGAAGAAAGAAATCTATACCCCTACATTCCTTAAAACAATCTTAAAAATCGCCACCCTCCTTCTGACATAGTCGGTTAATGCAATATATCCTTATAAAATACTAGCGACCGGTTTAGCCTACAGCGCTTCTCGATAAATGGACTATTAGCTCGCTGAAACAAACAGACTCTTCAGCTTTATACGTAGTCAGGCCCTTAATACAGTTCTAATTAAAAATAAAAAAATATTATATTTGAATTTAGAATCTTTAATTTTTATACGATTGTTCATTGTGTTTTCTCTTTTTGTCGATAGTACATTGTATAATATTTTGCGATATTAAAGTGGAGTGAGGTTATAAAAAGAACAGAATCGCTGTGATTGCATTACACAAAGTAGGTATGGAGCCAAATTCAATTTTGAAATCCCTTCATACACTTGGAATTATACCAATTGTTTCTCTACCGGGCTATCGATAGTGGATGGATGTGAACGAGAGGTACCCCCAAGGTCGTGTCTGATTCTACGGCAATGCAGCATGTTACTTTTCTCTTTTTTTTAAATTATAATATCCGGTAAACGAGTAATCGGAGCCGTTTTACGACTACCGATGTCCATGAACACCCACATAATTACTAAGCTGATACGTTACCTCCTTTACGACCCCACAATGGGTCACCGGCTCACAAACCGCAGGAAACGCGATACTGAAGATTTCACTTTACGGCAGTATTATGTGAGCAAGAGGTACCTCCCCGGTCGTGCCGGCCCAATTACGTTACATACGAGGATGTAGTGTCATGTACTATGCATAGCATTACCTCTTCTTATGCAGCATGGTACTACCTCTTCCTTCCATATTGTAGTTAAAACTTATAATTACTTTTTTTTATTTATAATTTGCAATTAACATCAGTGTCTTTGTTATGGATGTTTCAACAATGGACCCCATTTAATGAAGCGCATCCCAATACACCCAGGAGTTGAACGGATTTCATTAAGATTACATACGATATTACTTAGTTATCTTTAAACTGAATTGGTCCTCGCGTTCGAGTTTAAAATTTATATCATAAACAGAACCTTAAAAGCATTCGTATTTTTGTTTGTATATGTAATGTTATGTTGGTTATTTATTAGTGTATTTATTTACATTTTATTTGCGTAATTATTTTATACATGTTTACTGGGTTAATTTATAAATTCAACTATGTCTCATTTTAAGTCTAAACTTGCTTTTCCTCTATTTAAGGTTAAGGTTGCCTGAAAGAAATTGCTGCATAGTAAAAGTTCCGCCTTTGTGTACATTCAAGTCAATATATAATTATGTTCTATTTGTTCCGTATTGTTAAAATGTTGTGCACAATAAAGTATATTTCATTCAAATATCATCATCATTCATGCACTATGCATGATGGTACTACATCCTTCTATTTTATACAGTGACGCGCAAAGCGAAGTCTAAATATCTTACATAGTCAATATAGCGTAAGGCGACCCAGAGAAATAATTTAGAGTGATACTAACAAATCAAGGGTCCCTAGATTATATTTAGTACGGGTTCCCCGCTTATTTGGCTATTATCCACGGGATGTGATGACACCACACAGTTGGTAATTTTAATAAAAGTCTTACTGATTTTCACATTTTCAATACATGTCATTTTATGATTCTAAGTCAACATGTACGGGGTATGGTAAGGGTACATGTGACCCTATCTATAGGTTTCAGTTTTAGCACGCTACTATAGAAAATATGCACATAAACGGCTGTGCCTTCTGTTTGACTCGTTGAATTTTAAATATGACTTTTCTGGGCATTAAGAGGTTACAGACCTTAGTATTTGACATACATTTTAGCTTGTTCCGTTGATGTGATCCCCCCCGGATAGGGGGGGGGGATCTTAACTTACATACATATTTCCTTTTAAGCTAAGGTAAATCTGGCGCGGTCTCGACGGCTTAACGTGCTCCTAAAGCACGGGGGTCCACCAACTTTGACTACGGAGAGTTTTAGAAATTTAAAAATCCCAATGACACATTGGTCTGACCCGGGACTCAAACCCGAACTACGCAACTGCGGTTGAACGTGTTTCCCACTAGACCTCGAGCGGACAAATATGAAATGGGTATGTATAAGTCATACGAAACAGGTCCTATTTAATTTAATTTTCCTTTCTTCTCAATAATATTGAGAAGGTAGAAAAAGCTCTCAACTACAAAGAGGATTGCGGTGGAGTCTTTCTACATTCCGCGCCAACAAATACTTACTCAAGCCTGCTTTCGTGGATCGAATTTAAAATAGGACCCCAACAATTTGTTTGGAAAGTTATCCATCGCAGCCACTTTACGTTCAACCGTACTGTCTCTACTAAGTCGGAAACACACCTACATACAGGTGTTCAGAGGATACGCCCTTAAATTTTATTTTTGTATGTACGGTTTCGTCTTATAGACAAAAAGGCGTTCGAACCGATGAATTTAAAATAGCATCAAGTAAATTCACATCGAAGTTTTATTTTAGCCAAATAGCTAAGACCTGAATGTTTCATTGTATAACCAGGTCAATCAAAAGTAAATTTCTAAAAGTTAACAGTGAACTAATCAATAGCAATGAAAATAAAACTAAATAAATAAAGATAGTAATTGGGTATTGTTATCTATACATTGATTGAATATCAACTAATTTCTGCTATACACATCTTTCAATTCTAATGATATACGCTTAAACAGTTAAGGTCGATGTGATTGATTACAGTAACTTCTTATTAGCACTGAATTGTTTATCTATATAAAGATATTTACAGCCAGTTGTAGCCTGTGATTTTACCCGTTTCTGTAATATTATTATAGAGAGGAATCATTTGATTGTTTGTTTGCATTGAATACGCTCTAAAACTCTGAACTGATAAAAAGAATACTTACATTATTGCTCGTGAAAATAGCCTATGTAAATTTTTCAATTTTTTGAAATGTTATAGGTCATTAAGGAAATCATAGGTGTAGAAAAATAAGTCCGTATATATATACAGAAATTATTCAATTTTTTTAATGAACGAATGGAGCAATATTTAGAGTAATCTCTACTCCTTAGAACTGACCATAAATTATAAGGCAGCGGACTGAAGTCGGCACTATATGAAGGGTAGTCTTCAACTCTGATCGAATCCGGAACATTCGTTTTAACGAAGATTGAGTTGAACGAGCTATATGATCCTGTCTGTAGTCTTGTTATTTAAAATGGTATTTCTAAGTAAACTAGTAATACAACTGGGTACAACATTTCGGCAAGCTGCTGCAACTGCTCCGCCACAGCCCGAATGCCAAGCCCCTCGGCAAGGGGGTGCGTCTCTCGCCTAAGAGCGAGGCCGAGTTCCCGACTGTGCAGAGGTACCTGTGCGACCTCGAGGCGACAGAGGGACTCAGCTGGTTCTCGTACTCCCTCCCGAAGGAGCGGAGTATAAAAGTAGCGATCAGGGGTCTGCTGGAAAACACAGACCCCAAAGACATTTTGGAGGAGCTTGAACGCCTGGGGTTCGAGCCCGAGTACGCCCGCCAGATCAAGGCGAGGCAGGGCAGACACGGCTGCATATTCTTCGCTCTCATCAAGAGAACGGAGGCAGCGATAACAGAGATCTACAAGGTCTCTGAGATGCTCAATCTACCGGGCATCAAGATCGACGCATGGAGGGGCAAGAAAGGCCCCGCCCAGTGTCACCGGTGCCAGCAGTTTAGACACTCGTCTAAACAATGCCACCGGAGGATCGCCTGCGTTCGCTGCAGCGAACGGCACTTCGCACGCGATTGTAAGCGCCCCAAGACGGACCCGCCGGTCTGTGCGAATTGCGCCGGGGCCCACCCGGCCAACAGCACCGCCTGCCCGGTGTACAAACGAGAGGCGCGCAACAAGCGCGTCGGACCAGTGGCGATCACCACGGTGAGAGCCCAGCGGCCTCAAGCTCCACAGTTGGAGCTACCACCACCGACAGCCGCGTCTCTAATGGCGGCGGCGAATAACCCCATCCCCAGGGCTTCATCTCAGGCCACAGTTCAGACCCCAGGGCTCAAGCCCAAAAAGAAAAATAAGAAGAAGCAAAAGAAGAACAAGGAGGCCACCGTCACTCAAGGAGTGACACCCGAGGCGGAAATGGAGGTAGACCCCCCTTTCCCCATCGCTGCACCCGCCCTCCCGAAACCCACCACCTCGCCCGCACCCACAGCGGCGAAGCCGGCGGCACCCGCACCGGCTCCCAAACCGAAGCCCTCAAGCGGTGTGACCACACCGCGTGAAAGGCAAGCGGTGACGCAGACGACGTCGATGGCCGCCTTCATCGGCCACACCTGTTCCGGCCTGATGGAGTTGGCCATGGACATTTATAATAGCTACAGTAGCGGCTCCAGCCTCCTAGCTATAGCCATGGCCAGCATACCCAAGCTGGTCGAGTTTATAACTAGAACCTTCCAGAAGTGGCAGGAAACAAGATAAGAATCCTCTTCTGGAACGCGAGGGGCGTCTTGAATAGACGGGCGCTGTTGACGCAACTCCTGTGCACACAGGAAGTCGACATCGCCTTGATCGACGAGACCCACTTGAGACCCGGACAGAGATTCTTCATCGCCGGTTACACGTCGTACAGACACGACGATCCCAACGACCGAGCGAAGAGAGGAGTGATGGTGTTGGTCAAAAGAAACATCATACACCAGCCACTCCCAGTCCTTGCGATACAATCGTTCCAAACGATAGGCGTGGAGATAAAGGCGGGCAAAAAGCCGACCAGACTCTTCGCAGCCTACAAGGCTCCGGGTGACGCACTGGACGT
>JAFELO010000133.1:0-13684 GCA_017140195.1 Eumaeus atala
GGCAACAGCTCCGCCAACAGTAATAGGTCCCTCTGAAAAAAAAAAAGAAAAAAGAAAATTTGACTGCCATCACTGTTTAACGCGTGTACTCATCGTAATCCTTATTTGTTTTTCATTGTTTACTGTTGTGTTTTTCTTTTACTTTGTTGAGTTCCAGAAAACTGTTGTTGACTGTTACCTTCGTTGATTTCTGTTACCTTCGTTGATTTCTGTTACCTTCGTTGAGAACAACGGAACTGTTGTTGACTGTTACCGTTGTAGGTTGTTACCGTTGTAGGTTGTTACCGTTGTTAACTGTTACCGTTGGTAAATTTGTATGCTGACATGACGGAGTTTAGCAACGAAGAATACGCAGTTATGGTGTTTGTCTACGGCCGAGCCAATGGTAACTCACGTGCAGCACAAATAATTTACAGAGAATCGTAATCCAACAGACGTGTGCCACATCACACCACACTTTCAAACACTTTCCGGAGACTGCGGGAAATCGGTACTCTACACTTCAGGGACCACGACTGAACGCTAGACAACATAGTGTTATTCTAGATGAAAATATTCTACATGAGTTGGATGCGGATCCCACAACCAGCGTTAGAAAAGTGGCCCATAATTTGGGAGTTTCGTCATATAAAGTTTGGACACTGATCAACGTATACAGGAGGCATCCTTTTCACTACACACCCTATACTAGTAATTAGATGCCCAGTCCAATAACCCTTCATTTGAATAATATTCAGCGAATTCTTTTCTTATTTCTTTTCCATCATCCAGATGGGATTCATTTGTTTCTACTGGTGTTAATTGCTGCTGTTCTGATCTCCATTATCCATCGATACGTGTACCAGTTACGTCTTCGCTATCATGGTGGTATTGAGGTGGAGCATAAATCAAGCTCGATCCAGTTTTTCTTAGAAAATTATACAGTAGCACGCAAGTCATAATTAAAATAGTATTTTTTTTTAGATATAAAAGTATTGTTCGTAAAACTCTAAATCTGGGTGACAATATTCTAAATGCGTTCTCTACTGTTTCTCTCGCATCACCCAGTCTATAACTAAAAGATTCTTTCTTTAGAGCTGCTATCCTATGGTCCTGGAAAGGGTTTTAACAAGTATTTTTCTAACCGGAACGCATCATCTGTTACGAACACATAAGGAGGAACCAGTTGTTTTCTACCTGGTAGTGAGATGTCATTGGGTAGTTTCAAACTACCGTAGTCAATTTTTTTTCACGAAATTTTGTTTGCGAAAACTCCACCATCGCCTATGCGTCCTTGGCAGCCAATATTTACGTATAAAAAGTAATATTCTGTGTCCACGAGCGCTAAATTACAGCGCTGTAAAATACTTTATAATTGTAATATTCACTGCCGCTGTCAATTAGCTTTTGTATGCCTACGTGCTTTCCATCGATACTTCCTAAGAAATTTGGAAAATTCCATTTTTTTTTAAGTATTTGCCACTTGCACCCACTCTTGGGGTGTTTTTGGAAACTGGAACAAAAATCTGTACCTCGGAGGGATACAACACTAAGTCCATTTTTTTCCATATTGACTTTATTACAGAGTTAAAATCAGCTTTTCTCATATTTCTTAGAGGAATAGAGCACTATGTCCAAAACCAGTTAGAACTGGATATAGCATGTTTTAAAACAACACCAAGTCCACTTTCATTTAGCGGGATAGAACACCATGTGGACTTGGTATTTTATCCTTCTGAAGCATGTGAATTACTACTGGACATAGTGGTGTATACCTCTACACAGCCTGGCGGATTGTTAGTGAACTAAGAGTACTTTTGACAGTTCTGATGAGTTTACATAGTTGGATGTATTTTAAGTCATAATATTTGCTCTTTTTTTAGTAATAGTAAGAATAATGAACCATAATTCTCGTGGGAGAAATATTCTGGAACTATTGAAAAGTTCTAAAAAAGATTCTACTACAGGTAAGCTACTGTTTAGCTCATTATTTATGTGATATACATAACCACAAATGGTTAATGTAATGTTTTGTTATGAACCTAAACTTCAAAATATTATTTTTTACATGTAATATTATAAGACTTGTTATATTTTTCAGAACCAAATCATACAAACAGCAAGGATGTTGAAAATGAAGAGGATAATGGAGATAACTTGAGTTTCGACGAAGATGATGATGACTCTGATCGGTACAAAAATTATGAACCGCCAAGCTCTGAAACGGATTCCAGTGATGTTCCCTGTATTTAATGAAATAAAAAATGAGGTCAGTAGAAAAAAAACTAGTGCTAAAACAAACTCAAATGGACATGAGTTACGTTTACTTGAGGAAGACTTATTTTTAAGCAGCGACAATGACAATATTGCAGGAAATCAAGTAGGCCTAGATTTGCAAGGAACAGTAGGCGTAAGGAGAAAAGTGAAAAATAAATCTATTTCTACTCAGATAGGTAAAAAACGTGTCGTTCATACCAGTGAATGGGCATGTAATATTCAGAAACGTAAATATTCTGCAGGTGAAGAATATATTAGTAAAAAGGGTAAAGTTGTCCCATCCAGAATTATTAAACCTCCTTGTACTTGCAGACTGAAATGTTCTGAAAAATTATTACAAAGTGACAAACAGGAGATCTTTAATGCATACTGGAGTCAGGAGAAGGGAAATGACACAAAACGGCAATTCATTGTTTCATGTGTAGAGAAGCTTAGTACTGTCCGTTCAAGAAAACGAGACCTTGCTTCCAATAAGTCAAAACAAAATACTCCACAATATTATTTTACAGTAAAAGGCATACGAACTAGAGTATGTAAACTTATGTTTTTAAATACACTATCTATATCAAACACCGTGGTAGTTAATATTTTGAAAAATATTGAACCAGGTGGAATTGTAAAAACCGATCAAAGGGGTAAGCAAACTCCCGTCAATAAAACACATGATGACACTGTTGAAAGTGTAGAGAAAATGTATAAACTGTATGTAGATGTAATGGCTAAAAAATGGCTCTACAACGACGTGTTCAACAAAAAATTCAAGTTGAATTTCAAACCACCAGAAATAGACACGTGTGATACATGTCATTATTTTCAAGCAAAATTAAAAAATAATTTGACTCTAGATGAAAAAAATTCTATTGAGGAAGACCATAATGCACATCTGGATGAATCAAAATTAAGGTGTGATTTAAAAAGCGAGGACACCAAAAGGGCTAACAATACCCTTAAGGTATTAACGGGTGATCTTCAAAAATGTTTGCCGTCACCCTTTATAACAAATTGCATAAGCTTTTACAAGAGAAAACTTTGGACGTTGAATTACACCCTTTTTGATTCTTCTGATTCGTCAGTCCATTGTATTATGTGGGACAAATCCAAAGGAGCTCGTGGCGGAAATGAAATCGGATCTGCATTACTGAAATGGGCCGTACTGAGATACCGTTATTCCTGGCAGTGACATTGAAGAAATCATTCTGTGGTCGGATAATTGTTACGGCCAGAATAAGAATATTAGTCTTATTATGTGTTTCTTTTGGATACTCAATAAGTATCCTCAAGTAAAAATCATCACTCAAAAGTTTCTACAAAAGGGCCACACGCATATGGAGGCGGATACTGTCCATGCGCTGATAGAGCGGAAGAGAAAAAAACTTACCAACATGACAATTCTAACGCCCTGGGATTGGCAGAAGTTAGTCAGACAAACCTCAATGAAATATACTGTGCATAATATGGAACTGGAAGATTTTAAAAATTTTAGGTCTTTGTACGATGTCAAAATATGTGAAAATCCGCCCCTTATTAACAGAAAAAAGATGTCAACAAAGAACAAGTTCTTTTGTCAACCTGTGTTCAACTGCAAGTAAAACAGAACAGCATGGGAACTCTGTTTTTGAAAAGTAATTTTGCAAATGAAAACCAGGAGATTGACCTTGTTAGGTTTCGAAGGCGACACCTTACATTGCCAAATGATTTGCAACTCGTAACACGAAGTCCAATACCAATATCACAACAAAAGTATAATGATCTATTGGCATTACTACCATATGTTCCTACAGTTTGCCATGATTTTTATAAAAACTTAAAGCATACTAGTAATATCACTAGTGAGTACCCTGAAGGAGACTTACCTGATGATGACTGAGTTTCTTGCATCTAAAGTACCATTTTGGTTGAATACATAGATGTATTATTTGTATTTTGTAAAGAGAATTATAAATAAAATAGTTAAATACATTTTGTAAGTCAAATAGTATTGTGGCTGTTATTGGATATCCCACATTAGGTCTTATAGTACAATAACTTTATTAGAGGGATACAACACCATGTCCATTAAAAAGTAAAAAAAAAAAACCGTAAAAAAGGTTTTTTTTTATTTTATAACAACTGCATGATATAAATAAAAATAAGTAGAATGTTTTGGTAAAATATTGTTTCAACATCTCAATAAATAGCTGTGCCAATAACACTTTTTTGTTGAAAAAAAAGTTTAAAACTCCTCTCCTGTAAAGTTATGAAAATGGATATAGTGTTGTATCCCTCCGAGGTACAGAAATGTAAGGTTAAACTTGCAGTTATCGTTTACTTCTACTCTTTCAGGGTAACGATGAATACAAGTGATTCAGAAAACACTCGGTTTAAACGAACCAAAAAATACTGTCACTTTAAACGAAATTACGGGCAAGATGTTCACTATCCCAAAACCATTTCGCAAAAGAAGACGGACAAAAGAAGAAAAAGATGCAACACAATAAGAAGCTTTTTATGCGTTTTAAAAGCATGTACGAAACTAAAGAGAGCAGGAATGAAATTGACACATTTGGAGAGTATGTTTCTATGAAACTCTAACAAATGAAAAATTATGCTAAGAATACTAAGAACATTTTATTTTTCTCCAGATTTTAGCGTTTGGCGCACCCAATACGAGCGCTTTTTCTTCCTTTTTTTATACAAAACCGAAAGCTATATCCATTGATTATTTAACCCAAAACCAAAATGCGAGCCAAAAACGTTATAAAATGTTAGTAAACATTTTCCGCCAGTGTAGGCGCACTTATAACATCTAACATTTTCTAAAAAAATTTAACAGTTTTTAAAATTTGGTTATAATTGTTTTAGTGTTACAAAATATATGTAAACATATTCTGGGGGATGTGATATATATGTGGGAGCACCAATACACTATGGGGATAATTACCTAGAGTTCTTAACAAATGACTTGCCGGAATGAATGAGCCATCTGATGATTTTGAAGAAGACCGGGCAATCATATTTCAGAATGACGGCTGCCCGGCGCGCTGCCGGAACACAATTCATGGATTGGGAGACGTGGCCCAATTGAATAGCCCGCACGTTCCCCGGACCTAAAACCGCTTGATTTTTATGTCTGAGGATGTGCTAAAGAGTTGGTGTACGAGATGAAAATAAATTCAAATATTCTCGTCACCAATTGTTGGTGACTAGAATTAAGTACCCTTTTTCAAATATTAAAAGTACCGTCAGGTGATTTTAGTGTAAAAAATCATGAACTTTGATAATACACATACTCGATGAAGTAGGTATTTTGGTTTATCAAACATTGTTTTTTCTTTTTATTATTTTTTCTGAGCTATTTTTTTATTGTTTTAGCCATTGAGATGGATATTACTAAGAATAATGCTCTAATTGAAGCCCTGCTATTAGAAGAGATTCCGGACTGTAACGAAGAGTCTGATGCAGGTGTGTCCGATGATGAAGTGGAAAATATTCAACTACCCTCACCAATAGGCTTCGATGAGATTTTTGAAAGAGCTCTAGAAAATACTTTAGCCGAAGATCCGCCATCATCGCCTTCAAAACAAGTTGAACTGGAGTGCCCTGTAAATCAGGTACCACCATCACCAACACCTGGATCTGGTGTTCAGACTGATCTACCGTCTGCAAATACGTCCTCACACAGAACTAATCAGCGATTACCTGAACCAAACCGCAAATGGAAAAAAAAGGACCTAGATTCAATTTTACCGGAATACGTTCTAGATACTGGAGTAATAGAAGACTACTTTGCTCACTGTTACACCCCGACTGATATATTTTTAGTATTGATTGAAGATATTGCTGATAATATTGTGTACCAAAGCAACCTTTGTGCTACTCAGAGAGGCAAAGTATTGAACCTAAAAAAGGAGGAACTTCTAACATTTATAGGTATGAACTTTTTTATGGGTTACAATACTCGTCCGGCGTGGAGAGACCATTACTCTTCGGCATCTGATCTCAACAATGCACTGCTCTGCTAAACAATGCCCAGAGACAGATTTGCTATTATTTTATCTCATCTGCATTGCAATGATAACTCCCAAAGCCTAGAGAAAGCAAAGATAAGTTGTATAAAATTAGATTGATGATTGATGCACTCAATAAAAAATTTCAATATGTTTATAATGGTACTCGCGAACTGAGTGTAGATGAATCTATGATTAAATTTAAAGGTAGGTCTGTCTTGAAACAATATCTTCCTGTGAAGCCCATAAAAAGGGGATACAAGTTGTGGTGTCTAGCTGACCAGAGAGGCTATTTAAAGAAGTTTCAAATTTACCAAGGAAAGGACGAAGAACTGAACTCTAAATTTACCGTCTATGGCTTGGGAGAGAAAGTGGTTTTGGAGCTGACGGAACAAGATTGGGGTAAAGGGAAGATAGTTTACTTTGATAATTTTTTCTCGTCTGTTGCTTTGCTTGAGAAACTGAAAACTGAGAACACCTACGCCTGTGGAACTATCAGAAGTAATAGAAAAGGACTAGGACTAGCCGGAAATATGATCTCTGATTCTCAAATGAAAAGGGGCGACAGTGATCATCGATTTTCAAATTTAATTGGACATTGGAAATGGAAGGATAACAAAGTGGTTCATTTAGTATCAAATTTTCATGGTAATGAATCGGCAACTGTGTTACGTAAAGAAAAAAATGGATCCAAGTCTGCCATTACATGTCCTGTGGCTGTCAAAGATTATAATAGCTATATGGGCGGCGTAGATACAGCTGATCGTTTGAGAGCCCTTTACTGTATAGATCGCAAATCTCCGAAATGGTGGCACAGGTTGTTTTGGGGTCTTCTGGACATCGCATTTGTCAATTCATATGTCATTCATGGACTCATAATGAAACAAACCACTGTAAAAGATTCTCGACGCTCTGTTACTCAAGGCTTGATGACAATGAAAGATGTTACTCAGAAAAGAAAGACTTCTACTGATAATACTGCAAAAGCTGGCCCTTCCAAAAGACGCAAATCTGAGTACTCTACTATAAAAGACGTTCACTTGGGTAATAGAGGCATCCATTGGCCTACTTTCGTAGAAAATAGGGGAAGGTGTGAGGTTTGTAGTTTGAAAAAGATTCAGTCGAAACCTCATAGTAAATGTTCTCATTGCAAAGTGTTTTTGTGTGTAAATGAAAAGAAAAATTGTTTTGCTGAATACCACGAGGTCAATTTGTAATTAAAAACCTATTTATTTAATTAAATATTGGATCTCATTATTTTTGTAGTTTCTATCATAGTTCCTAACATTGTAATAACACAAAGTTCCTAACGGTACTTTTAAGTCTAGGTCTTGGAAATAATACTTCTAGGTATAATAAAAATCTTAAAATAATCTGAGCGTTTCCTTTTACCTACCTTATTATGAAAATAAAGTTGAAAAGCGGAAATTCGTCAAAAATCACTACCCCGGGTGGAAAGGGTTAAGGCAGAAATGACGCTAAATACTACCAAAACAGAAATATGCCGTATGTGCCGGGCGTGTATCAGTAACAAAGGAGCTGTGTTCGAAGAAGATTTAAAATAAAAATAATTTTGTACTTATTTCTGTTGTTTGAATTTTCCTTGATTGGCAGTGAAGACTTTCCCTTAGAAAGATTGCGTGCTTCTACTGATAACTGACCTAAACGTTTAAAGGCCTGTATCCCAATGGAAGACCATTTCGAATAACCTTTTTATATTTAAACTGTTTTATATTACGTATTAAATTAACACACTGTAAAAGTAATAAATGTTATTTGCAACTAAGAAAATTTCTTCTTTGTTCCAATATGTATGGCGACTAGGCATAAGATTAAATAATTTATCTAATATAAAAAAGCAGATTTTGTTCACATTTCCGAATGTTAACAAGTTGCCAAAAGAAAACCAAATTAGATATTAGGTGGGCGGAGAGATTTTCTTTTCATTATTGGGTAGGAGGATGGTTCTTTTTACATACTTCCCGTCTTTTATTCGAATTTTGGCACTTTCTTAACTTTGAAGGGGTATATTATTTACAATGAGTATATCAGCAACTCTTTTACTTATTCCTTTATGACGTAGAAAAAAGTAATGGGTCCTTAAACTTACAGAAATATTGCAATTCTAGCAAAGCCCTAGTGTGACACTTCTAACGACATAGAATTTGTTTAATTTGAAAAAAAAAAGTTATTTAACTTTTTTATTAAGTAAATGATTTTTGACAGAACTTATGCGGAAAATGAAATGTTGCCTTTGCTGAAAGTGAAAAGATTTTGCGAAATTTAATACTGTTAAGTTGGTAAAAACTAAATGATCGATTGAAAATAAGAAAAAAGAAATACCTTTATCCCCGAAGAGGTAGGTAGGAATAATAATATTGCATATCATCCTAACTTAATGTCAATAAATAATCATAATGTGGTAAGTCAAAGAGTATTTTTTCAGAGATGTCAATCTTTTTCTCATTCTTATGCTAACTGTCATAAAGACAGGAATGTCATATTTTGTTTTGGTTGTGGCAGACAGAGCGTTATGCGACCTGATTGTCCTAGATGTACACCAAAAGTACCTAATATAATAAAAATTCAAAAAAACGAATAAGTCGACTGTACTAAAGATTCAATGTGTGTTAATGAGAATCATAATTTGAAAAATATTTTTTTCTAAAGAGGAGTGGAATTTGTGGCTTGAAACAATTTCACTGTATTTTAAAACTTATAAACTGAACTCTGTGGTGTGTAGTAATAATAATGGTGATATTAGGCCTTATGCTTCTATAATAATTGATGGAATTTCTCTAAACGGACTGTTGGATCCTGGAGCAGCTATTTCAATATTAGGAAGTAATTTTTATTTGGATTTTGTTAAACGTGGTTATATATTATTTAATGAGAATAATAATTCAGCAACAGTTACGAATGGTAGCAAACTATTTTCTCTTGGTTATTTGAACTTCCCTGCTACTTTTGAAGGTCAATTACATATTATAAATTTTTGTGTTTCCGGATATCGAGACTAATATCATACTGGGTATTGATTTTTGGAAAATATTTAAGGTTTGTCTTAAATACATAAATTCAATAAATTTAACGTCGGATATAGTTTAAACTTTAATTACTATGAAATTATGATGCGGTTGTAACTGCTTATGAACATTTGAGTCTTGATCAAAGGTATTAGCTGACAATATAATCGAGCAATTTCATGCAGTTTGACCTGAAAGCAAGGGCTTAGCATTAACTTCTCTGGTTACTCATAGGATAGACACAGGAGACGCAGTATTTATTCGGCAGCATTATTACAGAATGTCTCCGGAAAAACAAAGAATCCTTCTGGATGAAGTGGATAAAATGTTAGGGATGGATGTTATTGTGCCTTGTCAGAGCGAATGGAGTTCTCCAGTGCTTTTAGTACCTAAAGGTAAAGGCACAGGTAGTTATCGTCTTTGTCTGGACAGTAGGAAGTGGAATGCTGTGACTAAAAAAGATGCTTCTAGTTTAACTTATATTTCTAAAATTTTAGACAACCTTAGGGATGCACGGTTTTTCACAGCCCTAGATTTTTGTAGTTAATTTTTCCAAACCAGCATTCCCGAGTCTGACAGAGACAAGACTGAGTTCTATATACCAACTCATGGCACCTTCAGATTCAAGCGTATGGCCTTTGGTCTTACTAATACGCCTGCGACACAGCAGAGATTAGTAGATATGTTGTTCGGTAATCGTTGCGGACTGAAAGTGAGTGGTTATATTGACGATATAGTGATAGCCACTTCAAGTTTTAATGAGCATGTATCGATTTTGTTACAAGTCTTAGACATTTTAAAGGGAGCTAATCTTACAATAAATTTTGATAAGTATTAATTTTAGACAACAACTGAAACACAGTAGGTTTACGGAAAGACCCTGAGAAGGTACCTGCTATTATTAATTATCCAAACCCAAATAACGTAAAAAAAATTTGCACTTTTGCTGCGCTTTTAAATAAACTTACTTCTTCTTCTACTCGTAAGGCTGCACCACCTTTTAAATGGACAGCGGAAGCAGATAAGTCTTTGAAAGAGCTCAAACTCAAACGAGTTACTTTCAGCCCCTGTGATTAAATGTCCTGATTATAATGAACCATTTCAGGTTCATACGGATGCAAGCAGTTTTGGAGTAGGTGCTATGCTGACTGACTGACTTTGATGGTACGGAGCATCCCGTTGCGTTTATAAGTAAGTCTGTTAGTAAACAAGAACGTAACTGTGGTACAAGGGAACGTGAAACCTTAGCGGTTCTGGTCGCTGTTGACCACTGGCGTTGTTATTTAGAAAATGGCAAGCTATTTACCGTTTACACGGATCATAGCGCGCTTAAGTGGTTTCTTTCTTTATCAAACCCTTCTGGTTATTTTAGCACGTTGGACTACTAGATTGTCTGAATTCAACTTTGAAATTAAACACCGTGAAGGTACAGATAATGTTATACCTGAATACCTGACGCTCTCAGTCGTTCCGTTCAAGTAGATTCTCAATTGTAGATTATAAAGGTTCGGATGAATGGTTTCTTAATAATAGTTGTGCTAATAAGCCAACGTCTTTTCCAAATTTTCAAATAGAATGTAACAAAATATTTAAATTAACAGAAAATAAAAATAACCTAATTTCAGAGTTTGATTGGAAAGAGGTCATCCCAAAAGAGCATCGTCAGCAGATTATCTCTGATAATCATGACACTTATAGTGCAGGTCATTTAAGAATTTACAAAACATTAAAGAGATTAAATTTACAATATTTTTAGCCTAAAATGCATAAAGATGTAGCAGATTATGTTAACAACTGTTCTGAGTGTTTGGAGTATAAGTCACAAAATCACTTACTATTAGGGTAGACCTAAGAATTGTGTGCGACCAAGGCAAGTAATTTCTGTCAAGATCATGGGTCCCTCACCCACTAGTAGGAAGCAAAATAATTTTATTTTAGTTGGCACTTTTTGTTTCTCACAATATTGTTAAATTTTTCCAATGCGACGAGCTGTTGCTAATTCAATAATTAAATTAATTGAAGAATATGTATTTTTGGACATGGGATTCTTCAAACTGTTATTTTAGATAATGGTCCTCAATTTATGAATAATGAGTGTAATTTTTTTCAAAGAATATAAAAAAGATTTCTTGAGTGACAAATATAAGCATTTTACTAAAAAAATTAGCTCCTAAATATGTAAAATTGTAAAGAGAAATCTTTAGTTTGTGTTCTGCAAGATTTAAATGGAAGAGACTTGGGAACCTGACATATCAAGGATTTAAATTTTGCAAAGAGTATCAAATTAATGCCAAACCGTGGGGGGGGGTATTGTAAAAATTATGTTTGGAATTTAAATACTTTATAAAAAAGTATATCTGTCATCTTTGACTGTAAGGCTTGATGTTCACTGTATTGAAGAAATGTCACTTCTTTTTCTCTTGACTGATTTCCTTGATTGGACGACGGATTGATTTAACGCTGACCCTGTCCGCCTTCAGCAAATCATAGTTAAATATTTTATCTTTTCCGCCGTGAACTAAACGTAAAATAAATAAATAAAAATTATATTTCATAAAAAAGGGATTGCATAAAAACGAGTTCTTGATTTCTTACCGACGCCATGTTTGATTATTGTTTCGATCTTAAATTCTATTTAATTGTAACAGAGTTTATATATTGTCTGATTTTAGTTGGCTCATGAAGCCAAGAGAATGTTAATCTTATTGGTTGTGTGTTCCTTTTCAGAACTCTACTCCTTTTAACTTTTATTTTTCTTTTCATTAAACACTATATTGTTCAAATATATTGAATGTAAGGAATGAAGGACAATCAACACAATGAAGGAAAACAAACAATAAATAAATATCAAGGACCATCTAAGTTGCACCCGGGAGTCTCGGATAACTACCAGATTAGACTACATATCCTCAACTTTTTACTAACCAATATCAAAAACTGTATTAATTCCATTGTTGTGCTTGTACTATTTTTAGTTTGTTCTTGATAGTGAATGTGGAAAGACTAATTGAAATAAGTGTATTCTAAAGTTTTATTTAAACCTGTTAGTCTCTTTAACCAAATGTTAACTCCCTTTATAGAATCTTATAGAATTCCTATATAGAATAAAACAGTAACAATATTGCCATAGCTTTCAAACAGAATTTACCAGCAAGGAATGAGCGATGAATTTCTAATGGTTGCATACACATTTCGCTCTCCGTCACGTGGATGGGGGTACTTTTGATAAATCCACCAATTAAGCTTAAGGCCTAGTTTTGTACCTTATCTAATTTAACCAGATTTGAGTTCATAAGAGTTGTTCTATAAAAAGCTGCCAAAATCTAATCTACTTCTGATACTAGTTATGTAAAGTCTCCGTAAATATTTCGGATGAACTCCCCAGCTCTACATAGTTAATACTTTACAAATATTTTGAAACTTAAGTGTCTTCTCAGATAGTGTAATTAATGTGTCGTCCATTTCAAGGAAAAATCAAGTTCCATTCCTAGGTACCACACATTAGATACTTCATGTAATGGCGGGCCGTGAATCGTTATATGAACACTATTTCTATTGTAACCCTTTTTAGAAATGCACAGTTTGCTTTTTGTTGTAGACACGGTAAGGCCTAAATTATTAATATAATTAAAATATCAAATGACTCCTGAATCGAAAAACGTGCAGTTTCTTTATTTTTATTAGTCACACATAGTACAAAATTGCCGGCGTATTGTGCAGCAAAAACGTTTTGAACTGATTTACAAATAGTATGAGTGGCAACATTAAATATGGGAGATAAAGGGTCGCCTTGAGCGAGACCTTGAGAAGTACATCGATATATATAACTCCCCGTCTTATTTTTAAGTTCCTTAAATGAAGAAAGTTCCACAAATATTAGCATATTTTAAGACCAATACAACCAGACATGACTTTGATTTTGTGAAGCCTACTGTCTCAGTCGAAAATATGCCTCTATATTCCAAGTACCTCTATACTCAAGTCTTCTGTTTATAATGGAATGGAAAATTTTGCAGATACAGGACATTTTGCTTATACGACGAAGGGATGAGAGTAAAGATGGATCCCGGCCAGGTTTAAGAATTGGAAAAACGTTAATGTCTCGCCACTGAATTGGTACGAAACCTGTGCAAAGACAAGTAGTAAACTAATAAATAAAATATTTTTCCCATGATGAGGTAATTATTTATTATTGAGAACGAAATATTATCACAGCCCGGGGCAGTGTCTTTGTCTTTAATACCTTTTAATATTTTAGTAAATAATTTAAGAATCTTGTTCGTGTAAAGTTATGGTACATTGTAGCTTCAAATTGACCGAATAAACAGGATGGGTGTCCAATACGGTTTCGGTGAAATTTTATTAGAGGGATTCAAATTAATCACAATTTTAGGGATATAGATATATGCAGCATTA